>QLOU01004269.1:0-11151 GCA_003313715.1 Russula abietina | reverse complement strand
GACTACAATACCCACCCGCCCCTAAGCTAACCACCTAGGATATCTATCTATTTATCATGGTCAGGCAAAAAGCCCATCAAAGGGAAGAGGAAGGATCTTCCGAAGCCTACGGAGCTCATGAAACGGCGTGAAAATGACCTCGAGCTCGAGAAGAACCTGGGCAAAACTATGGTCGTTCAGAACCCAGGTGGTAGGGGTCCAGGCCAACCAGGTTTCCACTGCGAAGTCTGTAACAGGACGTACAAGGACAGCGTAGGCTACTTGGACCACATCAACGGGCGAGCGCGTCGGTGACCCTTCCCTTCCTCTTTCCCCCCCTTTCTCTCTGGGATATAAGCTGACTCAATGATGTGGCCCCTGTGAATGATGGACGACAGATCTACGTGCCATCGGACAGACCACGCGGTTAGAGCGATCAACCCTGGAGCAAGTCCGCGCTAAAATCGCCTCACTCCGCGCGCAAACCAAGGAGGCATCTCAAGCAAAGGCGTTCGACTTTGACAAGCGGCTTGCTGAGATCCGCAACAAGGAGCTCGCCGAGCGTGCAGAGAAGAAGGCGGCGAAGAAAGCCGAACGAGAAAAGGCCCGACTCGAGCTCGCGCAGGGTGGTGCGGCGATGCAAGTCGATGGTGATAACGACATGATGAACATGATGGGCTTCAGCGGATTCGGTTCAACCAAAAAATGACAATGGCTAGTTTCCTTCCCCTCTAGGATGCCCCACGTTTTTATATCTGTATTGTAGTTACATTGTGTAATACAAGTCTTCTTTGCTTTCCCTTGCATGTAAGTTTCAAGGTCGCACCAGCGACAGCAAGAATTTTGTTTCTGCAACTTCCTGCTCCTCCTCGATGATGATGTTCGAGCCTGCTCTGCGTCCACTTACGTCGGCGGGTGCGCTCCGTACAGTCCGCTCGATGACCTCCGCGTGTTCTCGCATCGCATCACGAAGCTCCGCCCCCGCACCCTCCTCGAATTGGTAGTACACTTCGACGTCGTCTGTCGCCTGCAGTCCCGCCTTTTTGCGAAGTTTCTGCACGCGACTGATAAGCTCGCGCGCTAGCCACTCCCGCGCGAGCTCCGGATGGACTTGGATGTCAAGGCGCACGACAACATCGTTGTCCGTCTGTGTCGCATAGGAACCTTCACCTTCAGGTAACTCGATATACCGCTGTACGACAAGATCGCCCTCGACGAGCTCGATACCCGCAACTGTCACACGACCAGTCTGCGTGTATGATCTGACATCATCGCTCGAAAGACCAGGGAGCGCATTTTTGACTTTGCCCACATTGTTGCGTAGTTTCCGTCCTAACACAGCCCAATCGGCTACAGCGCGGTACCGCACCCCCGCGGTTGTTTCCTCAGAAGTGACAATGACATCGCGGACGTTGAGCTCGGATTGGATATATCTTTGCAGAGATCGAACGTCATCTAGGTACTCCTTCTCAGGGTGGAACACAAGAAGTTCTTTCAACGGGGTCTGAGGTGAAAATTAGTGGGATGTCCTTCCTTTGAGCTTTCCTTGCATACCTTGAGACTTAGATTATTGCGCTCGCGAATGTTTCGGGTGAGTTCGATCACAGTTTGCATCCGCTTCACTTGACGTTCAATAGTAGGGTCGAAATATTCTTCCTTTACGTCTGGGAAGAGCAAGAAGTGCACCGATCGTGTGTCGCCTACACTGGGGTCCTCGGGTATGTATGCCCGCAATGACTGATAGATATTTTCTGTAAGGAAAGGGGTGTAGGATGACTTTCCCGAGAAATTAGAAGGATGGAAACAGGAAGCCGATAGCATTTGCTCACCATTGTCCGACAGAGTGTAAATAATGTCTCAAAGAGGGTATTCAGTGCCACCACAGTGTCCTCTAAACCATCTTCTCCTTTGAGCCGCCGACGATTGAAACGGATGTACCAGTTCGTGAGTTCGTCAATGAGGTCAAGCAGTCGTGGTATGATCGTGTATAGGCGGTACGCAGCCATTTCTTCCTTGACAAGTTTGATGAGTGATTGACACCGGGCCAAGATCCAACGGTCCATGACATTGGTCGAAACGGGTGCATGAGCATCATATCGGAATTCATGTCCTAATGCCTTTTTGAGAAGAGCGACCTGGCCGAGGAAGAAACGGAAAGAATTGAGCCAGGGAAGAAGCACCCGCGAGATAACCTCTCGCACGCCCTCTTCTCGGAAACGTAGATTGTCACCACGGACGATAGGCGAGTTGACGAGGAACATCCTGCCGATGCCAACATTTCCTAAGACAAATGACCGAAACAAGCGAGTTGCAAAGAACAAACCTTGTGGCATCAGCTCCGTACCGGTCAAGAATCAAGCTAGGGTCGGGATAATTTTTTAGGCTCTTGCTCATCTTCTTACCGTCGCTAAACATGGTGAGCCAAAGGAATCACACAGATGCTGAAGCCATACAAAGGAACTCACGCTGCGAGGACAAGTCCAGTGACAATGAGATTCTGCCACGGAGCTCTTCCGAATAGATGCGAAGACAGTACTAGGAGAGTGTAAAACCAGCCCCGTGTCTGATCGATACCCTCAGAGATGAAGTTCGCTGGGAAGGTAGTCTCGAAGAGTTCCTTGTTTTCGAATGGGTAATGAAGCTGAGCGTAGGGCATACTACGCGAGCGTTTTAAATGTTAATCCAGGCGCGAATTTGGTGAGCACTGCTCACCTTCCGGATTCGAACCAACAGTCGAAGACCTCCGTGATCCTCTTCAAGTTCCCTTTGCCTTTTTGTGAGGGAATAGTGATGTGGTCGATTTTGTCCGAATGTAGGTCTGTGATACCCTTCACTCCCGATAACTCTTCGAGTTCACTGACGGAGCCAATCGCGATGACCTGTAAATGATATCGATGCTCGTTCTCACAATTCAAAACGGGTTGGAATCATACTTCTTCAAAGTCATCAGAGACCCACAACGGGATCGGGGTGCCCCAATAACGATTACGAGAAATAGACCAGTCGCGTGCGTTGGCGAGCCAGTTTCCGAATCGGTTCTCACCGACGTTTGGCGGTACCCTGCGAAAAGGGGAAGCGGCGCGGGGAATTCAGGTCTGCTTGGGCATAGGTGAATAAAAACATCCACGAACCATCGAGTCTCGCTATTGTTCTTCACAAGGTTGTCGACTATATGTGACACTTTTACGTTCCAAACCGGAAAGGCGCGGTAGATGATGGGGGTATTCGACCTGTCAGCGGCAGTCAGGAAGTGAAATCATCATTATGCGAACCATCGACCCAACCTCCAACAGAATGGATACTGATGTCTTTCCTGATCCTGTTTCACGAGCCGGCCCTTTGCCTTGAGTACTTTCATGATTTCTTTGTCCGCATCCTGGTGAAATGAACAAATGTATAAGCCCCGTGTGCATCGTATGATACGTCGCGCAGCACGCTGACCTTCACGTACTGCCCTGCAAAATCCGGCACATCGCTCGTAAACCTACCAGCGTCGTCAATGGGGCACGGTGGCATCTCATCCGCATCGATGACCTCATAGGCAAGTGCAATACGATGATCGTCTTCACCAAAGCCCGGCGCTTGATGGACAATACCCGTGCCATCCTTATCTGTCACATAAGTGTCCACAACTACGCGGAAGGCTTTATCCTCGTACTAAGCAACCAGCTGGTAAGAAGAGAGCGGCCCAAGGAAGACGGGGCGCGCACCTTCTCCGTGAAGTACTCAAACATTGGGGTATACCTCCAACCTCTCATATCCTCACCACTGAACAAACCGACCTTCTTGATCTTGGCCTTTTTTGGGTCCTTGTACACGGCTACCAGGCGAGACTCCAAAAGAATGTAATTCTGGTCGCGCTCCTCGTCGTATATTTTGATATAATTGAAGTCGGGATGCACGCAGAGTGCGAGATTGGAGGGAAGTGTCCACGGCGTCGTCGTCCAGGCCAGAAGAGACGTCTTTGGATCATCTACAAGCCGGAACGCGACGGTCACTATGAAAAAATGCACGAAAGATCAGTGTATCAACGAGAAGACAAAGAGGCAGCACTCACCGGCCGGATCGTTGACCTCCTTATAATTCTGCCCTGCCTCAAAGTTCGAGAGTGGTGTGAGCAGTCCGGTCGAGTAAGGCATAACCTTGAGACCACGATAGACGAGGCCCTTTTCAAAAAGCTGTTTGAACGCCCACCAAACACTCTCCATAAAGCTAAGATTAAGCGTCTTGTAATCATTATCAAAGTCGATCCAGCGACCCATGCGCTCCACGGTAGCGCGCCAATCGGAAGAGTAGCGCATGACGATCGCGCGGCATTCCGCGTTATACTTGTCGATGCCCATCGCGAGCACGTCCGCGCGCGACGTGATTCCGAGTTTCTTGTCAATCTCGTGCTCGACAGGTACGCCGTGCGTGTCCCAGCCAAAGCGCCGCGGTACGTGGAAACCGGAGACGTGTGCGTGGCGCGTGACGATGTCCTATATATTATTTGTTACGGAGCACCAAACCCAAATGCCATCATCCCCGATGAGCGAAAAAAGCAACGTCCGTTGAGGGAGACTCTGCGTACCTTGATCGTTCCGGCAAGAAGATGGCCATAATGCGGCAACCCGGTAGCAAAGGGAGGCCCGTCGTAGAAAGAGTAAATGGGACGTCCTTCGGAGAGCCTGAGGCTCGTTTTGAACGCGTCAATTTCACGCCAAAACTTCAACACTTTCTCTTCCTCCTCTGGGAAGCTGAAAGCTGATGAAACTGTGATGACATCAGAGTATCAGAACAGGTTTTTTGTGATGACTAGGGCAGACATACTGTCGTGAGGCGGGAACATGACGATGAGAGATATTGACTTGGATTGTCTGTTCGTTCCATTTCCATCAATCAAAATCAATGACTCGTGACTCGCGATCTCGGCCCGTTTAACCCGTGTTAGATTGACACAAACAACTATAAATAATGCGTATATGATATAATTAATTGTCTCTATTTCTACCCCTTGTGAGCCTGCTCGCTGCTCGCCCAACGACTCCTTCCCCACCTTGACGGGGACTGTAAACCTTCTCGAACACTCCCATGGCTCTGCGGCAATGGTCCGATTGTTCTGGCGCGTTTAGCAACGAGCGCCTTGCTCGAGTCAAACGAACGTGCAGGTTTACCCTTGCTGACGCCGGGTCGCGAATGTGTATGGAAACCGGCGGAAGTGGCGGGTGGCGGGCATGAAGGGGTTGCCCAGGAATGAAAATGGTTAGTTTGCCAGACCGCTTCGATCAGCTAAGTTTAGATGGTCGTAGAGTATCTGTTGGATGTAGTTGTTCTTCTTGCTGACGCGATCGTCTTTGCTGTTTTTGCTCATCCCTCCACTGCAAAGCACGTGCGATCCACTGTCCAACGTCCACGTCACGACCCGCGTCTTCTTGCAGGAACGGATGGCTCTGTGTTACATCGCCACGCGTTAGTGAGACCAGTAAGGTTGCAGAATAAAATAACAGACCAATAGCTCGGCATACGATGCTCGGCCCTCCGGCCGCTTCACAAGACATCTGCTCACCCAGTCGCGTGCAGCCTTCGAATAAGTATCAGGTAATTCCGGCGGATCGCCATGAATGATCGCAGTGAGCTGAGCAAAGACGTTCATGTACGTCTCCGGTGGATACGGGTATTTCCCAATGGCGATCTCGAGGGTCGCCAAACCGACGGACCACACATCAGAAGAGACGGTGTAGGTGCTGAGCGCGTTCTGAGACTCGCCCCTGATGCGCTCGGGTGCCATGTAACTTTGGCATCCAATATTCGTCTTGGCAAGGGACTTTTCGAGCTGACCGGATACACCAAAATCACAGAGTTTGACATCGCCTTTCTTGTTGAGGAGAACATTGGTAGGTTTAACGTCTATAAGAATTGTGTGAATAGGGAGTATAAGCCGAGAAGCGATGGGAGATACCTCGGTGAATGATTTGTAATTCATCTTTGAGAAATTTAAGGCCTTTGACCATGAGAGAAACAATGCGGCCCAAGACCGGCTCGGGCACCCCGACCCCATACAGTTTATCCAGACTACCGGCATCCATATACTCCATGCAATAATAGACACAAGATTCTATGAAGAACGCGCCGTAAAACTCGACTATGGAGTCGTGGACGGCCCGGTGTAGAATGTCAAGTTCCATGATGATGGCATTCAACTTGGTATCGTCGAGTTCCAAGCGAATTTCCTGCAAACAGAGTTGCAAGTCAGCAAGACAGATAATCGGGGCTGAAGAGCGGCCCAACCTTCATCGCCATCACCACATTGGTGGGCTTGTGAAGAACTCGCTTGACAGTTCCGTATGCACCGTTACCGAGCTCTTCACCGAGCTGGAGTTGATCCATGTTGATAAGGAAAGAGGCGCCATTGGAAAAGTTGACACCAGACGAGTGTACAATGGCTTTGCCGTTGAAGTTAAGCGCACCAGACGGGTCACTGGCAAGAAGTGAGAAATGAGGTAGGAAAAGCCCGAGATGAGTAGGAGAGCGTACACGATCTTGCCAAAGTTAGCAAAGGGAGTGCTTGACACAGCCGCGGGACGGCGAGGAGGCCACTCTGTTCCGTCCGGGACGCCCATGGCCGGACCAGCGCCTGCTGCGCCGCCACCAGGTTCCTGCTCGTCACCAGTGATGTCACTAAGTTTGAATAAAGGTTTATTACGCCTGGCGGCCATTCCGGGAGAGAGGACGGGTCCAGAACGAAATGACGGGCGACCGGAGAGTGTTCGCAGCTGAGTGGTGGGTGCACCGAGACTGACGCGCTTCAATGCAGCCGTGGCACTGTCGATATCTTGTGTTTGTGGCACCCGCTTTGCCATCTGAAAGACGTTACCGGATAGGAAGGGGAAGAGAAAGGAATGATGCATACTGCCGCCATTTTTGCCTGAAGACTAGCGGGTATCGGGGTTGCATGGCCACCTCTGGAGGCTAAGTGAGATGCAGCAGGGCGAGAAGTGGGTGGACTGGGTGGATCTCGAGAAGGAGTGGGGAAGACGGATGGTCTTGGAGAGGGAGAGCAAGATTCAGACATTGCGGAGGAGGATGAGAGGACGAGAGGAGAAAGAGAGAAACTCGGGTTGTAAATGTAGCGGAGGAGAAGGACTTGAGCTGTGCACTGCCAAGGACCCCGAAACCGCACTGTATGTCTTTCATTCTCTCTCATCTCTTTCACCACTCCCACTTGTACTCCTCTCTTGCCGCTCTCATCATTCTCTCTCTAGCCTACTCCCGCTTTCGCGGCCTTTTTGGCCAAGATAATAAAAATATGTCGCTCACTGTCAAGTGGGGACGCGAGCGGTTCGTACTTTTCATTCCCTTGGCGGCCCCCGACACGCCTCACCCTTCCCGTGCTCCTTTTCATCCTTCGCCGCACACTCCCCATTCTCCGTCTCCGTTCCACCCGCTCCTGATCAACATACACACAGCCTCCAGATTCCCCTTCCACCACTTGATACCAAACTTGCCGCATTCAGACAGACTCTTTCAGAGCATACTCACCTTGCCCCTGATGCTTTCAAACTCATCTATGCTGGTGCCGTTATGAAGGATGATGATGTCCCCTGTAAGTCACTCCTACCTACTTCTGGTCTTCCCTTCGTTCTACCTCGATTCCGTCATGTTTCCCCATCCATCCATCCCCTCTTCTCCTTCCGTGTCAACCAACTGCGATCTCTTCTCATGCGATATTGCGTCATAGCCAACCCTCACCTGCCGGCTAGATCCTAAATCAACACCCTACCCGTCATTCCCGATGTGCTTAACCTTATCCCCACAGTGTCAGCGTACAAGATACGACCAGGCGGTACGCTGCTACTTCTCGACTCGACACCCGCGGCCACACCTAGCCCCGTGGCGGGAGTGGCGTCAAAGGCCTCCCAAACAGAAGCATCAACAATAGAAGTCATTCAGGCGGAACTCGTCGCCGTCCGCGGTACCCTCGAACCTAGTGTCGATGCGTTCCTTCGCACACCCACAGCCGATGCCGAGCACACGCGTCTCGGAGAGCTCTTGCTTCAGGCACTACTCCGCCTCGATGCAATAAATATAGACAGCACATGGACCGAAGCGCGCCGGGAACGCAAGGGCGCGGTACGTGCTGTGCAAGGCGTTCTCGATCGCCTAGACAAGGGTTGGAGAGAGGCCAAGGCACAAGCACAGACACAGACGGGTTCGGAACCCAGACGATAGCTTCGCCGCATTGTCACGTTTTCGGGGGTCAACTTGGCACCTTGTCTTGAGCAAGCCCTTGGTCGAGATGCGCTATATTAAAGTCCGATGCCTCGTGCTTCGCTGAGTGCTTCTCCCGTACGCCAAATTGTGCTTCTACCCGGTGGTTTTTTAGGGGAATGAGGTTGGTCGTTTAGGCATTTGATAGGGGGTCTGATTGCTCTAGGGTCCTTCGAGCAACATCGATGTATCCTACTCCTGAACGGACCCTTGTTCCAATCATAGAGACATCGCCTGTTCAGGTGCCCTCGTTTCGGGGGAGATGTAAATGAGACACGATGCCTGGCCTGTTAGACGGAAAGGCTATGAAAGTATCTCTCTGAGTCCGGTTTGCCCCGGCCGTGTCGATAAACTGTGAAATCTGACCCAGATGTGAGTCCACGCCTGTTCCCGACCAACTTATTGGATGATCTTTTCACCTACGTCAGCTTGTTTGTAAACGAGGCCCGGGGTAGGCGGACAATTGATCGATGTGATCTGCAGACCTGACCGTCACTACGGCATGCACGTGTGATCTACTCGTAAGTCACAGGAGTCAGTAGCGGCGCAGACATACGCACTGGCTTGGTCGCCTATTACTACCCTGAGGTCATTTTATTAGTTGAATGCGTCCTCCAATGTCGTGCACTTGACTTGCGTGCTGAGCCCAACCCATGGGATCGCATGGTCCGAGTCTCACTGATTGTGATTGATAGCCACGGCCATGATGTTCTCTTGTCCATTTATGGCGAGCAAGATCAAATTATTTGAGCCCCCCCCCGCTCCCTTGGCCTCTATCTCCTATCATGGAGAACAGATCCCCTTATGCGTCTTACCTGGGCGCTTTCTCTTCTTTGCAGCCGCTAATTAGCATCGATTTCCACGAGTCACGCGTTGGAAGGTACAGCACATTGTGGGCTCGATGCTGGATTTTACCCTTGTCATCACAAAGAACATAAACCCCTTCTTTGTCTCACCTCAGTGGTTTCCCTTCCCAGTAGTTGCATCGATCTACAAGTATCACACATTAGAAGGTAGGTTCGGTGCTGAATTTTACCCTTCTCATCACAGAGAACAGATCTCCTTTTGGCGACTTACCTCGGCTGTTTCTCTTCTTAGCAGCCGCTAACCAGCAGCATCGATATCCGGGGAGTCATGTATGCATCAGAAGGTACATTTGTAAATGCATGTGCGCCATGCGGTACAATGACATCCAAGATCAGCCATCATAATATGAGTAAGTTTGGTATATCGACGATGACTCACTGTCCCCTGCGCCCACGAAGATTTTATATCCCGTGCAAGAACTCGCCCAAAACACGCTCGTTTCAGTACAGTACCGCTGTAGGATCCATTGGCGAGGATCATAAGATTCCCATTGATGAGTGAGTGCTACCCCGATGCGGTGACGCAACACCACTCAAACTTTGCACACATGATTATTTTTTCATGCCCTATTTGCAGCCTTTCCGTCGAGTCATCACTCCCTTTATTGGCAACGAATATTCCCCGTCCCGAATTCACCAACAAAGCCCACCAACTTCCCCGTCTCAAAATTCTCAAAAATTCTACCGGAAGCATATGGAAACGGATATTCATACCGATCCCCATACGGCACCAGGCAAGCACGTGAAACTTGAAAGTCAGGCTTCTCCTCTTCCCCCTCCCCCCCCCCAATGTGACCTCACCTCACCAGCAGCACAGTTGATTTGTGGCAAAAATGATGGATAGATGGATGATTGACAAGCGACAAGTGCTTCCGAGTTTGACATCGATGAAACACTCTCGGATCCGCGAACCCCATCGTCAGCCAAGCCAGCCAGCCAGCCAGCCAGAGGCCCAGGGCAGGGCAAATATCGATATTAATAAAGAGTCGAGGGGCAAACGACTTCTGACATATTCTACGTGACTTCTACTACGACCGGCAAAATACACACGTACAGTCTCTCACACGCGCGTACGATCTCTTTGGTACTACTACAGGTCGCCACCATCCACACCTTCCGACTTCTAACTAGGTTAGGAAAGCACCGAGATCAAACTTCGATATTGAAGCAAGGCAAGAGAGAGAGAGAGATGAGGCGCTTACCACTTACCACTTTACCCATTTCTTCTCTCTCTGACCAAAAATAAAGGACCTATCAGAAAAATAGCTCAACTTCTACTTGTGAACGGATCCAATAGGGGACGCATGTGGCTCTTGAGCGCCGCTGTGCCTGCTACTATACTCGAGTACTGTAAGTGGTGTTCCGCCGACATCACCGTGGGAGGCGGTGGATATGGGGTCAAGGCTTCATTCAACCTTAGCAGGCCCAGAGAGTCCCGCGTCCGCGTCACACGGACAGAACGGCTAACACGGAGTCATTCCCACCTCCTGTCGCATGGAATGCTACCTTACGTGTATGAGTGGCGTAGGTAGTATCAAATGTACAGTACAGTAAGTTCATCTCAGAGAACACGCCGCTTCGCCATTGGTCATTGGAACGTCGTTGATAAGAGAAATGATACAAAGTGGCATTGCATAAAAATACACGTGCGATTAGGACACATAGGGAGATGGCAATAATGATGCACATCACGTCAAATATAGTGGTGTGGCGTATACAGCAAAGCAACATAACGCTCATAAATCACGCAAACGGGCCAAGCTGTCCTTGAACGCTTTTTCGAGTCGGTTCGCATGCTTGCACCACATCGAGTCCTCGAGGTTGTAGAACCGGCAATTGTCGAAAATCAACTGTGCGTCGTCTACGAATTCTTCCAAGTTTGCGTACTTGCCATTCTCTAGTTTCTCTCCCATGGTTCTCAAATCTGTCACACAAAAAAAAAGTTCTCTTAGCTTTAGTGGAAAAAGAGGTTTTTAGACAAAAGGGAAGAAAGACGAACCCATGGGTTGTTCAATCACTTCGTAGTAATCCGCCGCGTCCGAGAGTTTTACGGGTTCAC
>QLOU01004261.1:0-13925 GCA_003313715.1 Russula abietina | reverse complement strand
TTACGTGGAACAGCGCCTTTCCCATATATAGTATATTGGAATCCGGCTGACCGGCTTCCGGTAGTGTCTATCCTCTCGATGTGACAATGATAGCTATCGTCCGATATATAAAAATGAACAGGTTGATAATCTAATCTGAGTTGAACTACACACCGCCGCTTGCCTGTCCGTACGAAAGGGTTTCGTCCTCTCGAAACATGCAACGATAGTTATTGTCCGATGCATAACTTCGTTCCACATTGATCAGTCTTGAATCTTTTGCCCCACTTTTACCTCTCCGGTCTTGCTGACCTTGCCGACTCCGCCAACGATCCATCTCAAGAGTAAAATATCGACATTATTAAATATCAATTAATCGCCTCACCCTCTTTATTATCTTTGACGCTATGCCCTTCGGTCTCAATACCTTGACAACATTCCTGAACTATTTCGGAACCCACAAGGTCCTGTCCAGTCCCGACAGCACTCACCTCCCCAACATCTTCGGCCATCGCAGCTCGCGCGTCGTCGGGCGATCTCGATAGGCAAGACTTCACAAACGCAGGTCCGTCGCCAGTGCTGCCACTAACACTAACAGAACAAGTAATTAACGCGCAAGATACAACGTTTCGAGTTTGCAGATATTGAATTTCAGGCCATCGAGGGGATCGAGTAGTAGATTGAGACAGGAATGTGCTAATTGATGGTGAGTTAAGCCGCTTGAGCGCAACAGCTTAGCTGGTACTGGCGCCGTGCATGAAGCAAACTGAAACAGCGTGACACCAAGTACCGGCAGGCGACGATGCACTCTCTGGCCTGAAGGAAGCCTCTCCGACGATGCAACCCCGTTGTCGTCCCCCAGGCCCCCATACATCCGCAATCTCCGGGGGCGCTCGTCGTCGAGGGACCCTTCGTCGTGCCCGGTTTTCGCGGGTTAGACGAATGAACTCTTCCTTCCCCCTTTCGACGCCCGGAAGCTCTTCTTCGACCGTTCTAGTCGTGGTCGAGGGGAGGTCAGGCTCTCCTCCTCGGCTCAGAGGAGCAGTGGAGCAGAAAGCTTGATTGAGGAGCGCGACAAGGTAAAGCCAAATACAGTACACGCGTAGACCGGAGCAAGTTTTTGAAATGCGCACGGCACGGCGATGCGGGAAATAGGAGAAAAGCCGAAGCGGCGTGCCAACAACCCTTTCGCGCTCGGTGGAGGGAAGAATACGTAAAGCCAGGGAAGCCTATGTCGCGCCATGAAACAAGAGATGAGGGAAAACGCCCAAGCTGAATTAATTGAACTGAAGTCCATGGAGAGGGATCGTCATGAGCAAGACTAGAACACCGCGAGAACGAGCGCCAGGAACGCGAGGCGAGGCTCCACGATCAGCCCCATTTGTCCCATACTGTACGCGGCTTCTACTACATGTCTACGAGAAGTCAAGAACAAGTGGATTGCACTTCGTAGCAACGCCGTCGTCGAAGTGGGAACACCTCGGCTTCTAAGATTGTCCGTGGCCTTCCTTCGAGTCAGTCGAGTCAGTCGAGTCGATCGAGATATCACCGACGAGCGTGATCGTGATCGAAGGTGATCGTGAGTGTGTGAGTGTGTGCAGCAGCGGTGAATATATTACAGTTATTACCCGTATTTATGCACCGGGTCATGCGCAACCCTTTAAATCTGCGGTTTCATGTACTGTATATCACAGTACTGTAGCATCACAAGGATGATTGGCTGGCCAAAGTTTGGTGACACTTTGAGGTTGCGTACCGTTCTTCACAAAAGAAAAAAAAAACGAAATTCTCAACGATGGTCCGACGATTGGTTGGAATCGCGTCATCATTTGGTTGGCTTACAAATCACGCTGTGGCCCTCTCGACAAGTTTGCTGGTTGTCCTCCCAAGCCACCAGGGTGATGGCACGTTGAACTTTCTCTGGGTTCGCGCTCCATAACGAGACATATGGCCTTGGTCTACCCTTTTCCGTCGACCCGAACGGTGGGAACTCAAAACTGAGATAAATCGCCCCTACTCCTTACTCTAGCAACTCTTCTTTTCTCTTTCTCATAATTCACTCACGGTGCTCTTACGACTCAACAGTCGGGCTGATATAGTTCATTGTGAAACTATGGCTCCGGGCGGCCTGAGCATTGGTCTGGCGCGTTCTACCGCCGCGTGACAGTAATGTACAGCAGTAGCGAGCGAATCCAATTATCCAATGTGTCCTACAGCACGGTAATTTTTCTTCGCCCCTCTTCGCTTGCTGTATCAGACAGGAATGAAGCCGACCCTCCCCGAGGCGACAACCCGTATCTTTGTTCCTCCCATCCAAGTGGAGATTGTACATCGTTTCACTCAACCGAATGCTAATTGATGCCCGCTGGTTCTTTCTTTAGATTCTTCTGCGCCCTGTGCCTCCCCCCCCTCGGTCTCAGCCGCAAACTGCTCAACTGTACCCCATGAAAAATAATACGTACACCCATCGCAATGAGCCTGCATCTCGGCCTCCCAAAGTTGGCTCAGTGGCGGGTTACTCCCCGGCGTTTGGGAAGAACATTGGGCGTCTGAATGATCACTCAACCCCCACGGTGACTCCGGGCCCAACCCTTTATGGCATGCGGCCTTTACTTGATTCCAATTCTGTTCCATCGTGTCGTCTCCGGAGGGTCCGGAGGACGGTCAATTGGAACTCGACACTGCAAC
This sequence comes from Russula abietina, assembly GCA_003313715.1. NCBI lineage: Eukaryota > Fungi > Basidiomycota > Agaricomycetes > Russulales > Russulaceae > Russula > Russula abietina. The sequence goes on along the minus strand of QLOU01004261.1, from coordinate 11,258 downwards.
ATCGCGGTCTCGCGGATCAACTGATTGTCGTTCTCGACGGAATGCGTTCGTACAAGAACCCGAGGTTCGATTCCGCCAATGGCGGTCCGTACAAACAATCATGTCATGTTGCAGCATGTTCCTCGATTTGCGTGTCCATCTCACTCACGGTGACCTTCCCCCTACAGTATAATATTCTTGCCAAAGATCTCCAAGGGATTCTTGACCTAAAAGACTGCCGGAAACTGTTAGCATAAAACGCCAATTTAAGTGAGCCTTCTAGGCTGTCAGTGCAGCAGCCGAACGAGGCCAATTATTATGATTTATTGCATGTTTGATTCGATCACAGGCACGTGGTGATGTATCTGCGATCGAACCGAATCGAACGAACGGTCGAAACGGCACCGTCGTCCGTCCGGCGTTAGTGTCAAATTGACCCACTGCAACAAGCGCGGGTGGCCGCCGAGTGCTGTGAACGGTGTGATACTATACAGTAGTTATACTTAAATTGACTTATAGTGGAATCCTGTCATCGAGTTCCGCTTGCAAGGCGTACATTCGGTAATGTCAGTCGGGGTCACCAGTCATGCGGTCGCGGTCAGGGCGAGGCCGGCGGGGTGCCAGTTTATACAAGACTCGTGATCTATAAAGTTCGGCGTGCGATGGTAAAAGAAAAATTGAAAGGGACAAACCAGGTCCATTCCAGAGATTCCGGCATCTGTCTGAACTCTGAAGGCGGAGACCCAGTGGGAGACCCCCACACCAAATATCCGCGGTTCGGCGAAATCGATCCGTTTACGCCACTCTCCAAGCCCAAGCCATTCAAAGTGAGAGAGGACGTACTGTATGCTCCGTCCCGAAAGCATGAGAGTAATAGAAGTCCAGTTTGAGAACGGGTCCACGTGGAGCTCCGACGGCAAAGTTGTCAACAACTTGTCATTGTTCCGAAAGCTTCCATGATTGACGAGCGGGATGTTTCAACGTCGTGATGTCTGGAGTGAAAAAAAAAGCTGGAAGGTGATACAAGTAACTTACTTTTGATCGTGTGCTTGGTGGCATGATGTGTGGGGCGAGCTCATGTGGCGTTGATGGTGTTAGACAAGACACCCAAAAAAGGAAGGTATCGAGTCGTCCCGACTCCCCGATTGCCCGTTCCGTTCGGCACCACTTCTCGATCAGGTGCTTCAGGCCACACCGACCCTGGATTGCTAGTTCCCCTCTGCTCTCTCTGTATCGGTGACCCTTCTGGCTGGCACTCTTTCGGTTCACCAGGGGGGGGGGGGTTAGGTTGGCATGGTACGATTCGACAGTGGAGCTTTGGGCAATAATACCTAATGAGGCCAAAGGGAACGTTACTCCGAGTCCTGCATCTCACGGACGCCCGTTGAACTGCGAGCTTTTTGCGCCTAAGCGCTGGGAATCAAGGTGCGACTTTCCTTCTTCTATAATTCATTCATTCCATCATTCGATCAAATCTCAAACCAGACTGAGTTCTTTCTCATCCACCGTTGTGTCTCGTCACCAGGGACCCTTCAGCTTCATTCAGTGCCTGTCAAAACTACCTATAAAAGCACACCGCCATTATGGGCCTACCCCGCGTCCAACCGTTCTTCTTTCTTCCCCTCCATCTTCCCCGCTCAACGCGCTCAACTTCTGCACGCTTTACGAAATCCGTAAACCCGTTTTGAGCCTCAGTCATGTCCGACATCGAGAAGCATGAGTCCCCGCAGCGCCGCTGCCAGGTTGGGAACCCTGCACCTCTGTTCGTCGTCTTTCCACTTGCATATGGTTATTGACGACTTTGTAACTGAAAACTTACCGGCCATGTAGTGGATTGTTCGGTTTTGCGTCCACGACGCTCGTCCTCTCCCTTTACAACGTACATGCACGACACGTTATCGTCCCAAATGTCGTGGTCGGCATGGCCCTATTCTATGGTGGACTGGCCCAGTTCCTTGCTGGCATGTGGGAGTTTGTCGCAGGTAACACGTTCGGTGCAACTGGTAGGTATCGAGTAAAATTTTCCCATATCATCCATTCTTGGCCATTCAGGGTTGGCTGCGGGTTCATCCATCCACCCCTTACGTGTGAACGCACCACATGCGATTCCGTGAAAGTCGCACCACATTCCATTCCGTGGAGTCGCACCTCGTGCTTCTTCGAAGAAGCACTTCCTTTTATCCTTCCTTTTTTTTTTTATCCAATTGCCATCCCACCACGGAAGCCGAAATGACCGTCGGCTCCGTACGGTCTGCCTCTTAATCTCGGAGCAGTCTTGCTAACAATCTCTTTTTTTCTTCTTGCATGTAGCGTTCGCCTCGTATGGTGCATTCTGGCTCTCATTCGCGACCCTCTTCATCCCCGGCTCGGGTATCGCCGATGCCTACAAGACCGCCAAGCCAGGCATGGAAGATGATGCAATTGGCATTTACCTCCTTTCTTGGATGATTGTCACGTTCCTCTTTTTGTGAGCTCATGTTTCTTTTTGGGGCGCGCTTGAAAGAGCGCGCCAAAAAGTGATTTTGTAGTATTAAGCGCCGCTGACAACGTGTCCTTGTTTCCTTTCCCATAGCGTTGGCTCGCTCCGCAAGTCTATTGGCTTGTCAGCCTTGTTCTTCTTCCTCACCACGACCTTCTTGGTTTTGGGAGTTGGTGCGTGTTTTTGGCTGCTTTTTTGTAGGGGCTTAATTCGCTCAACGATTGACAATACATACAGGCTTCCTTAAACAGAAAGTCAACATTATCAAAGTCGGAGGTTACTTTGGTATCATTACGGCTTTGATCGCCTACTACTGCGGTTTGGCCGAGATGCTCAGCCCTCAAGATATCATCACCCTCCCCACAGGCAAACATCACCATGACTAGATTGATCATGACTATACGTTTCCCTGACTTTATTTTACGTGCAGTGTTTCTTAGTGTTTTTACGTTGTCGCTCTTCATCGTATATACCACCGATGTATTGCGTCGCAATTAATTAGTGCGAATGTCCTAATGCATTTTAAAAATCTTTTTGCCGCTTTCCATTTTATTTCCCTGCGACGTGGGTCATTTCAATACTTAGGTTCTGTCAATCAAAAGAGAGAGGCGCTGGGAAGTGATGTTACGTGGCCGACGGCGACCGACAGCGGGCGACTCGGATGCAATTTGAATGTTATCTCCACAGTATCACCGAACTGATAATCAGGTTCTGTTACGTTTAGGGGTGTGTGTGTGGGAGATGCAAGGCGGTTCTAGGGGGGTAGGCGCTAGGCGCAATGAGAGTGGAGATCAGAAAGTGAGGAAGTGTCGGGGGCGTAAGGATATACACCGCATTTTCCCAATACGGAAATGTGATGGTCCGAAGAAGGCAGGTCAACAAAGATATGTTGGGTGGCGTGGCATTGACCCTGCCGGCCTGATGCGACTCTGAGAAGAAGTGATAGAGAACTGAACAAAAACTGAAGATAACTTACACATGTAACCAGGCAAGACGCAACGCACGGCCTTCAGGAACACCAACAGTTTTTGTGATATGTCAAGTGCGTGTCCGTGTACTCATTGTTGTGATCCAGATTAAGTTGACAAGTCTGGAAGTTGCTAAGGAGCATGGTGGTAAGTTGGTAACACTTGACCTGGTTTCAAGCAAGGTTTTTTTCTTCGGCGTTTGTGCGGGCGCTGGCGTGGAACCTTGTCATCGATGCTATTGATCGATGCATCCATTGATGATACAGTAGTGCATGCATGGAGCGGATAAAAAGACGATATGAATGGTGCATGGATTCATTCTCAGGCCCGTGGGTGGCATACTGTAGTACGGTGTGAGTTTGCATGGTCACGGTTCGGTTCAATGCAAGCGCTGCGTGCGCTGAATGTAAGTTATGCTGGCGCCCCGTCTTCTTCTGTTACAGGTACAGTACGTGCTGAAGGGGCGTATCCGAATTACGCGGCTCCGAGGACCCGTACAGTAGCGGCGTAGATGAAGACGCAGTAGTTTACCAGCATCCATCAATGGGAGAGGATTTCCGGCCTGTTGTAAGTAAGGGAGGATATCCGAATTTGGACGACGAGAACCTGTGGAATAAAATCAGTGCGTCTATCATGGCGAGAGAATAGGAATAGAATTTTAGAACATAAGCATCCCCTATCCCAACTCATATACGGGGTTTCAGTTTTTCTTCACAGTTCAGTACGCCCAATACAGTACCTCGAGGGCCACGATGGAACAAAGTTCAACAAACGTGGCGTGGTTTCTCCTGGAGATGTGCCAGTGGGCGGCTGCCTGTAATAACATAACATAGACTTACTCCTCTCAGCGCTCTATGTGCACTATTAAAGTTACAGGAGGGTGACGGAAGGGCGCCAGGAGGCAAGCGGTTATTGTATGGCCATGGCCATGATGGACAGTGGTTACAACTTACCGCATGGAGTAAAAGAAACGAGAAAAAAAAATGAAAGTGTCGTCGGTAGTCTCTTTGACTTTGAAACTGTGCCGGCCATCGGACGACGGCGACGGCGTGGTGCGCCCTGGCTTCAAGCTTCAAGGTTCTGCGCTTGTGCTTTAATAGAGTTTTATTGGTCAATTGTCCGTCGATTGTCCGTCCACCAGTTCGTTGTGTGTTTCAAAAATCGTGTCGTACACGGGTGCGCAGTTCCGCGGACTGAGTACTGCCGAGTGTAATCATGGCGAGTGGCGAGAGACGGGCGTCACGGTCACTTGTTGGTCAGTGACCAGTTCTCAACGGAACCAATGTCCCACTCTCACGACTGCACCTGTCTCTGTCGCCATGCATCCTATTGCCCCATCATATGCCTCTCAGTTCAAGCACCTTTCCATGAGCTTTCCGTCCAAAAACGTGCTCCACGTTGAACTCAAAAGGTCTCCTCTTCCTCTACAGTCATAACCGAATCTCCTTATAGTTACAAGTAATGCTGATGCATCATCCCCTGTGTGTTCCTCGTTTTTTTAGACCACCCGTGAATGCATTTAATGAACAGTACGTTATGGGCGCGATCGATTGATCGAGAGAGAGAGACGGGATTGTCCTTGATGCGAACATATATTCTTCTTGTACGAAATAGGTTCTGGCGTGAATACGGCGCTGCCTTTGACCTTATCTCCGAGGATGACACTGTACGCGTCGTAGTTCTGTCCTCCGCCCTGGAAAAGACATTCTCAGCTGGCGTAGACCGTGCGTATCTCTCCTCCCTGACACCCTCTGCTTTCTTAAAAAAAACCTCTCCTTCCCTTCTCACAAACTCAACACGACTCACTCGACGATCCAAACTTCCGCAGTGTCAGACCTGCACGCTCTCCCGGAACACGCAGACACCGGTCGTCGCGCGCTACTAACGCGCGCGCACCTGCGCGACTTCCAAAACGCGATCTCCGCGCCGGCGCGCATCCCGCAGCCCGTCATAGCCGCCATACACGGCACGGCGTTCGGACTGGCGCTGGACTTGCTCTGCGCGGTCGACGTGCGCTGGGCCGCTTCGGACGATACCGCGTTCTGCATTAAAGAGGTAGACGTCGGCTTGGCGGCCGATACGGGCACGCTGGCGCGTATGCCGAAACTGGCTGGGAACGCGTCGCTCGTTTATGAGCTTGCGTTGTCCGCGCGGACGTTTGGGGCTGAGGAGGCGCTGCGGTCGCTTGGTTTTGTGTCGCGCGTCGTGTCTGGGTCGAGAGAGCAGGTTGTGCGCGCTGCTATTGTTGAGTTTGCGGAGGTCGTTGCGGGGAAGAGTCCTGTTGCTGTTGTGGGGACTAAACGGTTCATCGCGCATGCTCTCAATCATTCGTGCGTTTTTTCTGTTTTTGTTTTGTTTTTTATCCCTTGTGTTAATTTGGTTGATGGCGTGGTTTTTGGTTCAGTGTGGAGGACGCACTTGAGTATCAGGCGACGTGGGGGGCGTTTGCTCTCCAGAGTAAGGTACGTTGGGTACCCTCATCGCTCGAGCAATATAATTATTTACGCGCATTTTTCCACAGGATCTTAGCGAGTCTGCTGCTGCTGGTAAGAGAAAGCAGAAAGTTTTGTATGACAACCTAGGGACAGCAAAGAATAAAACTAAACTGTAAAACTATTTCTATTTTACCCACTTATGAGAGTGCCTCTACGGATAGGGGAATCTCCCATCCATCGAACTGACGTACTGACCATATGAGTCCTATCTTGTCGACGCAAGTGTCAAAGCTGAAAACGAGATAATTTTGCCACCATAAGGTTCTGTCGCCGCACCGCCGCACCTTCCAAGTTACAGGGTACGAGGTCATATGGAGTCACAATAATCCGATTAACAAGGTTTCGGTGGGCACTCTAACACCCCTTTCCTTGAAGTATTCTAACCAACCCGTCCGGCTTCATAGTCGAGTGCTTCATCGTTTACTAAATGATGACAGAAAGCGAGAGTATCGTGTTGGGTTACGTCATCCCGACGCGAAAACATCCTACGGCGGCGTACAGGCTCGAACATCGAAAGGTGGTACAGTATGCCAAGATGACGGTCACCTTTAACCGTGTCCCGATGCCCGGCATTCCGTGCTCGGTCGGTCCTCGCGTGATCGCGATTGAAATGAAATCCGGCCAACCTGACGTGTACCCCGCTTTTTAGACCGGCTTGGAAGGCGGACAGGTGATCCAGTAATGGTGGAGCTTCTGTGATGTCGTTTAATCAACGTCCACTTACAGAGAACCGCCGCTTCTAGTTCTCTGGTACCACGTGCCCTCTCTGGCAGTTGAAGCCAGCTAGTACTGGTACTTGTCCACTCGTGAGCAGTGGTCGTCCGGGTTAACGCGCGCTAACGACTAATGATCAATGGTTCTCGCACTAGATCTTCCGCCTGTTTTACTAAAACAGAGTAACGCGTATTTTCACTTTCGATACACTACGCCTCCCCATCGACGTAACCCTGACTAGATACTATCAATCAGTGCTTGAAGCCGTAATTGTGGCGTAAAACCTCTGCGACGACAAAGGCTTTCAAATGCTCCATTGATGGGCATGTGTGCTTCTCCATCCATCGGATGAAAGATGCCAATATTATATAACGAATTAAATCAGTTTCTGCCGTTTTCTGGGCATGTTTGCTCCCGCTGATTATTCGATTATTCCTTGGATTATTCATGTCAATTCGGATTTATGAAAATTTGAAACCAAATGCTTTACAGTATCTGTCCTCGCCCACGAGATCGCAAATGTTAATTTCTGGGGAATCGTCTGTCCCCTTCTGGTCGCAGGATACTTCAATTCCTCCGCCGCCAAAGTAGCTTCGTCCTTCGAACACGTCGGTCCCCTTCTGAGAGACAAGTTGCAATGCAACAAACCGACGGCCCGTTGTCCTCGGCGCTTCTTACTGTAAAAGATCGGGAAATGGAGTCTAAGAAAGTCCAAACGACCGTGCGAAACTGACATATATATCCAATGTGGATAATGGGTGTTTGGCGTCGCGGGATCCTCAACGAGATGGTTGTGGCCGTGATCTCGACGAAATGAAGCCGGTAGGTTGCGAGAGTGTAGGCAGCAGTGCGGGCCATCAGTGAACAAACACTTCATTGAATTATATATAGGATCTGTATCTGAGGATACACCGGGCCTGAATGCCCCCTAGTTAATATTTGATCAGAGTTACAGGGCGGCCTGCGTTCTGCCGAGCATCGATGAAAGGGCTGGATGTATCATCGGCGTTGGTGTTACTTGTATATGTGAGCTCGTGCAATTCGGTTGATGATTCCGAAATATGCTCTCCATCTCTCAATCGTAAACAACGAGAGAGTTCTCTGATGAGCCTATCTTCGATGAGAAGGATCTTCATTTTGCTAAAACCACCAAAGAAGTTTACGCCACTCGGTGCAGTCGACCTCATTGTGCTCTCCCGACTCCCGATGACCGACTACGGACTTCGTGCCCAAAAGTGAGATGCTCCACCGTGAAGAACATTTGGCTGAGCGCATTGATAATTTGGGCCAAACGGAGGATACTTGCCAGTCGAGGTGCTAGCAGTCGACATTCATTGAAAAAGCATCCATTGGCATATTGGTCTCATCATGGGGATTGATCAGCACGTAAACTCCGCTCGCTGTAACAGTTGAATTCGGCACGGTTGAACCTAATTTTGCTGTTCTCCCCATGAGCCGTAGGAGCTGTGGAACGGAAATCGTGAGTTGTTTGAGGTGGCAAATCTGTAAATTCTCGAGGCGACGGAGGGGCGGTGATCCAACTATACTAAGAACCACTTCTAAATAAGCGCCAACGGCTTTAAATGCAAATGTGCGAAGGTTGGGAAACGTGACGTGTCATGATGGGTGTGCGCATGAGTTGCCTCTCCACGTCATGGTTGGGAACATGGAGAGCAGGAGGCTCTCCAGCTGAGGCATCGATGAAAGCCACTGGAGCAGTCGGCTGAAAATCGAATGGAACAGTCAATCGCCAGGTGACGCAGCTGTAGTGTTTGAAGTGTTTCGGGGACGGTTACAGAAAAACCGTTCTCTTCTCCTTAGGTAGATCCCCGTAATCCAGAATTGGATATTCTCCATCAATGGTCATGATGAGCTTCTGCAGTTTCAGAACAAGTATACCAAACCGGATAAGTTGGATACGACCTCGCTGTGTAGTCACGGGCCAAGCGCTAGAATTATTGCTTCTTCGTCGTCCGTCTGCAGTGGCAGTGATGTCTGTACCGCACGAGTGGAAGGGGTGGCGAGTGTGCTAGTAAATCTGCCACAGGCATGTCATATGTACAAACGACGCAAAGGCCCAGGTAGGATGCTGACCCAAAGGATGCATCTTTGGAAAACGTGAGCGAGTCAATACCACCACAGTCCAAGTTCACCAACCCATTGGGCTTCACCCTAAAACGGATATTGACACGTTGGTCTTCACCTTAGAGAAACGGTCGATACAGATAAGATGTATTAAGAAGTGATTCGTCGTTGATTGATGTATGTGGACTGGTCACTCGCACTGTTGTCCCGTGGGCTATGTTTATTTACGCGTTCAATTGACAAGCATAACTGGACAGCAAAACGTACCTTGGCCGTTTGGACTCGCTATCTACTGTACCTTGGCTGATTCAGTGATTCTTTCTGTAGATTGAAAAAAAGGGAAGAAGTGCTGTATTGGCAGATTTGAGCCCGTTTTAGGCCCCACAGCCACCCGAAACACCAACACCAGCTCAAAAGTGTTGCGTCAACTCCTACACCTTCGACAGCTCTGGATGGAAAAGGCGGTTGGAAGACCGAAGACGGCGAGCGGGACCCAGGAGGCTTTCAGGGTTGGAAGTGACGTGGGGATAGGCAGAATAAACCCGCCTGCGTATTCGCCGTTGGACGCTTATACATACCGTGATGGTGTTCATCTCGATCTACCTGCGGGGGTTATCGCTGCGGCGTTAGAACGTGGCACAATACCAGCTACAGCGATTGCGACGAATCGCTCGAGGCGCAGCCGGAGGAGACGCGAAAGCGGATCATAATGTATTGGGTGGAGCGACTGCACGTCGATGTGCGACCGTTCCATGAACACATTTGACAAATCACAGCCCATGTGCATCGGGCGCTGTTTGCGGCAAAACCGATGGTGCAGGAGAGGTCGAGGCGAGTGGGAGGCCTCTGGGATGACGGGTATGTTCGGATCGAGGGACTGGGAATAACGGAAGTATCTTTGGACATGAGTACCCACGGAGTGAACACAGGTATACGGTAGATGAACTGTACTTTGATGGGAGAACGGAGACGGTATTGGCTGAGGAAAGGCGATGGTGGGACGAGTAGGAGTAGAGCTGCCGTCCACTTCAGGAACGTACCGCCGTTACGTACGCAATGTCACCATTCCCGTTGAAGGGCTGATGTATGCGGCCTGAGGATGAAGCGCTGCTATTCTGCGGGTTACTGTTACCGTAGATGGATCTGGCTCTGTAGCGGGCGGAGAGCAGCGGTGATGGGGAGGGGAGTAACGTCAAGGACCTGGACTCGGGATTGAATATCCCACAATGTCGTAGGATCGACATTGAGCTACCACTCTATAGGAGCACCCGCTCCATTTGGTTGATCTACCGAAGTGCGAACATACCCTGAGCCACAATGCACCACGATTCGTTAGAATAAGCGTCGTCACAAATAATCTTGAAGGTGAGCATAAACACTGAAATAAATAGCGATGGCTGGAAGACCCCTTAACAGCGAGGAAACGGGCCTTGAGTGAGAGGACGTCTGGACATGCAAATTGGTGGGAAACGAAACGAAGCATAGAGCCTAGCTGTGATACCGTGACACCGTCGCAGTGGTAAGGTGAGAGGGCGAATGACGGCGAGCCTGTGGACGACACGCTGTCCCCTCAGGCCTATGTCAAAACCCAAAATGGGTACTGGCTGGGAACAGGTTGGCCAAGGGTCGAAAATGAATTGGATACACCGATGCACGACGGAGAATGGGAGTGAGAGATCGGAGAGAGGGGTGTCAAACAGGTGCTTGGCTGTGAGGGCGGACGGTTTTTGATTCGCGCGCAGTTGTCTTGCACTGGAGACCGAGAGGATGGGCGATGATGGTTGGCGAAGATTTTGCGGGTGGCAGTAGCTTCTTCTCACGCATTTGATGATTGGACGTGCTACGACTAATCGATATACTGTACTGTCGACAGCAAGGTCGACATGTCACGTAGTAGCGAACCGCGCAACTACTCGTGAAGTGATCACATGACCGTGGGTCTGTTTTTTTGTCGCGGCCTTATTGTGGTGTGGCATTGAGAAAAACAAAAGCTTTCTGCCACGAAAAGCCACAATGACCACGATTCCAACTAATCGTCAGATGATCACTGAATATCCCTTTGAGAGGAATAGTATGGTAAGTCTTCTTCCTCCCAAAAAGGGATTCACCAACGAGCGATCAGTCAAACTGTCATCAAACTTGGCCACGAATCATACAAAGTCATTGACGAGAGGTGAAAGATGAGGTGAAAACATTTGATAAATAACTGAGATATATACATTATTGACGCTGATTAACGGTCCTTAGTCCCTCATTCAAGATTCGAGCAATCATTACCACCGACTGCCGCACTTCCTCCCGATCGCTTGAGGGCACCTTTCCGATAAACTTTCCCTCGAACTTGTCCGGGTGCCAATGGAGCAACTCCGTCTTGATGAATTTTCCCGACGCTACGTTATGAAGGGAAATCTCGCGTTGGAGGAATCGATCCAAGAACTCGCGGACACGCGGCTCCGTGAGATCGTCGGCCTCCGTGATGGGGACGAGGGATGGCCAGGGAATATCGGAAAAGGCGAGTCGTTCGACCGAGTTTGGGTT
>QLOU01004257.1:0-21650 GCA_003313715.1 Russula abietina | reverse complement strand
ATAATATAATATTCTACTATAATTATGGTGTTAAAATTATAATTAGAGATATATCGTAATTGTATTTTTCTAAAATAATTAATATATATTAAATATAAGTTATAATCTTGAACAGTACTAGCACCATACACTTATGTTTCATTTTTAACCTTATATATGAAATATCTTTTTTTTTCTGAGGATCTGCAAATATGATATGCAAAATATTCTACATCTCAGCTCATTTATCCTTCTTATAACCCAAATGACACATAGCTTTCAGGAAATTATTCACTTTCATTTCCAAGTCCTCTATAGAAGTGAAAAAAATAAAGTTATGATAATTGTTGGCCAGATTGTTTATAAAGTTATCAAACTCTCCAAATCCATAATATAGGAGTGAAAGAGGGGATATGTCCAAGTCAAGGCTAGAGTAGTCGTCAAGTGTCCTATCTTCTTGGCCTTTTTGCAATTCTTCATAGATTGAAGTGTCATTGGTCTTGCTAGGCTCAAGGCACACTAATTTAGATATTCAGACATCTTTAAGATAGTCGTCCTTGTTACGGCCTGATCCGATGCCTCCCAATGAAGACATTCATGTGCCTTTTCTAGAACTCCAATTTTACCATATCAATAGTCTCACCTCCTTTCATTTCTCTATCTGTTACTCCCTGTTAGTTTCAACTTCTAATATGTTTCACTGTGTTTTCTTCACAGCATGCATATACTCACATAACACTATATATAATGATTGTATACCTAGCATAAGAAGCCTCATCACTCTTCTTCTCATGCTAGGTAAGCTTCCCCTGTACATTTACTCCTGTGTTCCAATTTAATATCATTGCTTTTCTTCTTACACTAGATTGTGAGATTAACAGTCCTCATGCTCACATTTAGCTATTCAAGATATAGTAGATTTCAGTAGAGGACATGATGTGAAGGAATACATCTGCATACTGTTTTGTGGTACTCCAATCTACAGCATCATTCACAGGCCCTGACCCATTGCTACAAGAGATTAATTCACACATTCAACTCAATACAATGCATTCTTCCTAAATCATACTGTATGTTATGGTTACACTCGGACCGTTCACATGTTTCAGGAGTTCTGGACTTTTGCTGCGGAGGGCAACGGGCGTGGCTTCGAAGAAGCTTCGCTGTCCGGTTCCATTCAGAGGGTTAGAATGCAATCAATAAGATTGCGGAGCGGTGATGAACAAGTTTGGATGTTCCCTCTGAGTGATTGGCACAATGTGTAGATTGCGAGACAAAGTCAAGCTTAAGGCTTGCTACTGGTATAGTGGGGTCTTTATATACTAGTGGTACATTCAGTCAAGCTTGTAGTCAACAGTTGGGCGACCTATTCGTCTACTTAGACAAAGTAGACGAATGGGTCGTCTTTAGTCAGGAACAAGGGTCAAAGGCTCGGGCAGAAGCATCGGTCAGGAACAAGGGTCAAGGGCTCGGGCAGAAGCATCGGTCAGGAACAAGGGTCAAGGGTTCATCAGTCAGCGGTTGAGTCATGGCTTGGCCATGACTCGATTGCGTCATGAGAGGGAAAGAGTGAACGGGAAACAGAGTATCCGAGAAAAAGGTAAGGCAGTGCGTCCACTGCATCAGACGTCACGGGACTAGAAGAGAATCGGGAAAGAAACGTGTCATCACCCCCCGTCGAGGGCGGAGCTTCCGGCGAACACGGCTCGAGTAAAGAGCCACCGGAGTCTCGTATGGTGCCCCCGCCCGCGCACCATACCGTCCCAGCCTCTATCGCTGGGCCCGCTACGCCAGTTTCGTCACAGTAGTCAGCGCCCCATCCTTGCACTGACCTGTCCTTGCCATCGGGTGCAAGGTCCATTTCCATTTGAGCCCACTCTCTAGGCATGCTCGAGTGAGGAAGGGAAGGCGGGCTCCCCTCACGGGACGGTCCCTTTATGGTTCCCGGCGTAATCGCATGCAGTGGCGGGCATGAGGTATGAATAATACCCCGCGTGATAGTCCGGGACCACGCAGCGTCCTGTCCGTAAGTTGTTGCAACGCTTGTGAGGAGCGTCGCAGTCGCGGTCCCGATGGCCATACAGGCCTGGTCGAATGCCGCAGTACCAACAGCTACAGGCTTGTTGTCGCTCGTCTCGTGTTGGATGGGGGTATGGTCTAGTCGGGGAGGGGAAGTACATGCCGGGGGCGCGGGGTCTATTGGGGAGTAGTGGTTGGAGTCGGGAAGCGGCCTTCGCATCCTGTAGGCGGTCCGTAATTTCTTTTTTGTGGGCGACAAGGCGCGTCTTTTGTTGTTCGAGCCCTTGTCGTTCGACGAGTAACGTCTTTTCTCGGGACGCGACTCGTGCTTCCCAGCTGCGAAGGGCGCGTTCGTCGCCGTTGAGTTGGGCGAATCGAAAGCAATCGGTGGCGAGGCCTCGGTCGGCCATCGCTCCTAGGGCGGCCAGGAACTGCACATCCAAGTAAGCGTTCTCTCTGAAGGGGTACTCGCCTACTTCTCCTTCAATATCCGCATCCCCGGTCAAATTGGTGACAGGTTGAGCGACAAGCGGTCCTTCATCATAGGTTGCCCCTTCGATGTTGTCCCTGGTGAGTAGCCTGGGGTCTCCGGTGAAGGGGTTTGTCTGACTCCCTACAAATGGTCGGCGTGTGTCAAGATTGGGGAGGTCCGCATCAGTCTCTGTTCGTTCTTGGTAGGGGTATCCGGGGTGTAAGTCGATCGTAGTCGACGGCGAGGGCGGTGTTGGAGGAACCTGTTCGTTGTTAACCCCCTGTATGATTTCATTGAAGGTTTCTCGGGGGTTCCCCGTTCCCGGGGTGTTGGCCAGTATGTCGTGAAGTAATTGCTGCCCTTGTGGGGTGGACAGTAGCGGTGGTCCTGCCGCTGCCGTCCCTTGTTCATCCATGACTGGGGCCGATATGATGATGCGGTCGTCCCCTGTCTCGCGACGGAGGTGCTCTTGATGCCGGAGTAGGTCGGCCCTGGTCTGAAAGACCACTCCTGGCGGGGCTGTCCATTCAGTTGATGATGTTCGAGATGGAGGGGAGGAGGAGGAGGAGTCTGAGACGTTGATGGGGGAAGACATTCTGCAGGAGTTGATGGTCATTCGCAGATCTTTCGTTCTCCTTTTATCCTTATTGTTTGTAAACGTAACCCCCGCAATGTCCATTCATCCATCCCGGGTATTGCTTCCAGATTTGGAAACCTTGTCTGTTTCGGGGACGTTGTTTGAACGTTCTCCCTCGGTCAGGGGCATTTTGATCCGAGGTGGCGTAATTTGATCGGGCCTTTTTTTGGGGATCCCCGAGGCCGATTGGCAATTCATGATTTGGAGGTTCTTTAGGGAAGATTTGATTTTTCTTCCCAGTGTCTTCATCTGGTAATCTTTGATCCGCTCTGGCGCGTGTATCTGACTGGCTGGTTCCCATGAGTCGTGAGCTGGGGAGTATCCTTTCCAGCGGACTTTATACTGCAGCGTCTTTTTCTTCCCCACATGCCTCGAGGCTAGGATTTCTTCTACTTCGTATTCTGGTTTTCCTTCGACTATGTCCGGGGGTGGTTTGGTGTAGTTTTCCCCATGTATTTCCGTCTTTTTGTATGGAGTCAGGAGTGAAGCATGGAACACATTGTGAATTTTCCAGCTTCTGGGAAGCTCCAGTTGGTAGACAACGTCCGAGATTTTTCTGGTGATGGAAAACGGTCCATACCGCTTTGGGGCTAATTTGGTGGTGGGGAATGAGGTTTTTAGGTTTGTGCCTTCTAACCATACTTCCTCGTTTTCCTCGTAAGGGGTAAAACGTGTTCCCTTTCGTTTGATCATGAGTTCTTGCGCGTGTGTGATGGCATTTTTCGCCATCTGTCTCAACTCCATGATTCGTTTTTCCCTTGATTCGCTTGTCGGTTCGACTCGTCTAGGGCGTTGATGTCCGGCTGGTAGTCCCCCGATGAGTAGTTTGAACGGGACTTGTTTGGTAGTCTCGTTGGTCCACGAGTTGTGGACATATTGGGCCAGGGGAAGCCAGTCTGACCAGTCGGTTTGTGCTCCGTTCCCGAAGATTCGGAGGTACTGTTCTAACCACTGGTTTGTTCGCTCGGACTGTCCATCAGTCTGCGGGTGGTACGCTGTGCTGAGATTTCTCTTGATTCCCAATTGTTTGCATAGCGTCCTAGAAAACTGTCCGGTGAAACGTGGATCTCGGTCAGAAATGATTTTGAGTGGTATTCCGTAGTGGGGGAATACATGGGTGGCATATAACTTGGCCACTTCTTCTGCGGTGATAGTTTCTTTACATGGAAAGAACAGTGCCGCTTTGGTGCAATCATGGTCCGTGATTGTTAGTATGGAGTCATATCCATTACTAATAGGTAGTTTGGTGATAAAGTCCCATGTGATTGTCACGAAGGGAGTCTCGTTGTTTTCTGGGGGAATTGGGTATACTGGAGGTTTAGGCATATTTGTTCTAGATTTGGTGGACTGGCAGGTCGCGCAGCCTTCCACAAAGCTTTTTACGTCCCTTTTGAGGGTGGGCCACCAGTAATCTTGTTCTAGGGCCGTCGTAGTTCGTTTGACCCCGGGATGTTCTGCGGTATTTGAGTCGTGATAGAGGGAAATCACCCCCCTACGAAAGCTGTTGTCCTCCGGAACAGCAAGACGCTGCTCAAAATACCAGAGGTTCTTTTTATGTGTCAGGGAGTAGTCGTCGGCCCATCGAAGGATAGTGGCTGAGTGCAATTGTTGTAGGTCGAGCAGGGCCGGGACGAACTCGTCAATTGTTAATTCATTGATAAAGAGTGAGGAAGGAAAAGCAATTTCCTCCTCACTGGTTCCCTGAGGGTAGTCGGGTCGACGAGAGAGAGCATCGGCTTTGTTGAGAAGACCGGGTTTATGTTTGATGAGGACGTCGTATTGCATAATACGAGCAACCGCTCGTTTTGCTCTGGTGGACAATTTCTGAGGTTGTCGATAGTAGGTGAGGTTCGCGTGGTTGGTGTGAATGGTTGTGTGACTGCCGAGCAGGAGATGTCGCCAGGTTTCCAGGCCTCGGTCAAGAGCGGTAAGTTCTTTGTCGTAGATGTCATAGTTTACCTCTTCTTTAGAGAGGGTTTTCGAGTGGAAGCCAATGGGGCGGGGTTTTCCTCGATCGTCACACTGAAAAAGGATCGCACCGGTAGCATAGTTGGAAGCATCTACCTCCAATTCATATGGGCGGTTGGGATCGGGGTGCGTTAATACAGGTGCGGAAGTGAGGATCTCGATGATGCGGTCCAGGGCTTTCGTGCAAGCGGGCGTCCAAAGAAATAATTCGTTTTTCTTGAGGAGCCTGGTCAGCGGTTTCACAATATGAGAGAATCCAGGGACGAAAGCTCGGTGGTAGTTTAGTAGTCCGAGCGTACTGCGAACTTCACGGACGGTCTTTAGGGTGCGAGGCCACTCTTTTAGGCCAGCGACTTTAACGGGGTCAGGTCGAATAGCATCGCCGTCAAGAATTAAACCAAGGTACTCGACTCTCCCTTTTTCAAAATCGCATTTGGCCAATTTGAGAAATAGTGACTCGTCCCTCATGACTTGGAGGACTTCTCGCACGATCTGTTGGTGTCGTGCGACGTCATCTTCTGTGGCGATAAGAATGTCGTCCATATAAATTTGCAGTTCCCCCGGATATTTGTTTTGGAGCGTTCGAAAGAGGCGATTCATGGTCCTCATGAATGTCCCTGGAGCATTTCGTAGTCCGAAGTTCATGACGAGTGGTTCGTATTGCCCGAGCGGCGTGGTAAATGCCGCTTTCTGCTGGTCCCCTTCTTTGATCCGAATGTTGTTGTATCCCATGCGTATGTCAAACTTGGTGAACAGTGTTTTTCCATGGAGTTGGTTGATCAAGTCAGGGATCAAGGGGAGGGGAGTTTTATCCGGTACGGTATATGAGTTGAGTCGGCGGTAGTCTTGTACTACCCGATAATCCCCATTTTTCTTTTTGATAAGGAAAGTTGGGGATGGCCATGGTGATTTCGAGTCACGAATGAAGTTTTTTGTTACTTCATCATCGATCCACTTTCGCAGGAAGGTGGTTTGTTCTTTGTCCATTTTGTAGGTATGGGCATTGAACGTAGTCGGTGCGTCCTTGGTGAATTGGATTTCATGATCCTCATCTCGACTTGGCAGGAATCGTCGCGCCTTTTCCTCGGAGAAAACATCTTCATAGTCTTTGTATTGGTCCGGGATGCTTAGTTCCACCGGCTCGCTTTCTTGTTTGGCTTTAATGGCCCATTCAGTGGCGGTGGTAACATGGTCGATTTTCATGTTAACCACATTGATTGTTTGAGCATAAAGCTCCCCTTTGATCGTTTCTTCGTCCCAGTTGATTTCCGGGTTGAAGGCTTTGAACCAGGGGACTCCGAGGATGATTCGGTCTCGTCCAAGATTAGTGACGAAGAACGGGAACTGCTTCTTTGTTCCGTTCATCTCCATTTCCAACGTTGTGTATTTGTGAATCATCCCTGCCTTGTTCGTTGTTTCGTCCACATTGGAGACTGGTTGGGGTGTTTTTAGTTTTTTGGTTCCAATCCCAAGACGTATGACTGTTCGTATGTCCACGAAGCAGTGGGTGGCCCCGCTATCGAGGAGGCCTTTTTCCGGGGTCGTGTGTTTAGCAGTTTGGAGGAAGAAAGGGGCGTATATTGTTTTGTTTCCACTGCTAGTTACACGGAAGGCTCTCATAGTGACCCTACTAATTGAGCCTTTCAAAAATCCTGTTCGTCGTCGCTGCCATTTTGGCTGAAGACCTCTAGAAGTTTCTGTTTATCCTCGATTGAACAGGCATTGATCTGTTTGAGGAGGGAGTCATAGGACAGCGGCTTCTCGTTTTCTTTTGGTGTCGACGCCTTGGCCTTTCCTTTGGCCTTCGGGGTCTCGGCGCTGGTGACTTCGTTGATGGCTGGTTTTTGGAATTTGACTGGACATTCACGGGAGAGGTGTCCCTGTTTTCGGCATTTAAAACAGGCTTCTCTTTTTCGGAGTTCCTCCCGTTCTTCGTCAGTAAGTTTCTTCAGGAAGTTCGTTTCGATTCGATCGACGTCCATGTCATCGTCATGCTTCTTCTTTTTTTGTTGGAACGTGTTAGGTCCGTTCCACTTTGCTCCTTGGTGCTGTTCTTTGTTTTGTCCATAATACCCAAGTGCCTTTCCCATTGCGTATCGGATGTGGTACTTTTGGGCATACTGGACCCATTTGGACAGTCTGTCCGGGAACCCTTCTTGAAGAAGAATGTTTTTGACCATGGGGGTTGGGAGTCCTAGTCGGAAGGTATGACAGGCCATTTCGCTATAGTCCCCCCATTCGAGTTCGGCAACTAACGTGGCGTATTCGGTGATGTACTCGTCAAGTTCGTTTTTGACCATTTTGAGGGTGTGAACGCGCATGTAAGCATCCTCCTTCTTGGTGCAGGATACGAAGGATCGGTTGAATGTTTCAAGGAAGTCGTCCCAGAGGTCTCGGTCGTATTCGTCATTGTGGCATCGATTGGCTAAGTTGTTATCCAATTCGACCATTTGGGCGTTAACCCAGTTCACGACGTTAAGTCCTTTGATGAAGGACATGGCAATAAGGGTTCTGGAATAGTAATTTTTGACTTCTTCTTTGTTCCAATTTATTCTGAAGTAGAGATTGAGTTCGCTAATGAATTTGCGAGCTTCTTTCCTATCTCCGTTGAATACTTCGGGAACTTTCCCTTTGAAGCTGCCCTTGTCCTTGTTCTCGGTGTCTTCCATTTGGTTTTGGGAGGTAGAGGTTTCCGGTTTTTTGCCTTTCTGGGTTGTATTAGTCTCGTTGGCCGTGTAGTCCCAAGAGTGGGTAGATGGTTGAACAAGAAGTTGACTGATAAGCGAGGTCGTTACCTCAGCAGCGGGATTCGGGTTATAGTTCGGGTTCCTGGGGTGTTGGTCTGGCCACCAACCGGTTCCTAATGTTCCGATGTTGATTTGTTGGGACTGTTTAGTACACCAACCGAGTTCTCGAGTTTGTTGTACGAAATACCACGCGTCGTTGATGAATTCGACCGCGTGTGTTGTTATTTCGCCGGCGACGTCTGTGGTTCTGAGGCGGTAACCTCCTTTTTCCCAATATACTTCTCCCTTGACTTCGGGAAGAAGGTTGTCTTCAGTACGTCTAGTGACGCTCGTCCACTTGTCACTAAGGACTACTGATATGGACGCCAGGGTGAAGAAGCTTGACTTGTGTTACGGTTACACTCGGACCGTTCACGTGTTTCAGGAGTTCTGGACTTTTGCTGCGGAGAGCAACGGGCGTGGCTTCGAAGAAGCTTCGCTGTCCGGTTCCATTCAGAGGGTTAGAATGCAATCAATAAGATTGCGGAGCGGTGATGAACAAGTTTGGATGTTCCCTCTGAGTGATTGGCACAATGTGTAGATTGCGAGACAAAGTCAAGCTTAAGGCTTGCTACTGGTACAGTGGGGTCTTTATATACTAGTGGTACATTCAGTCAAGCTTGTAGTCAACAGTTGGGCGACCTATTCGTCTACTTAGACAAAGTAGACGAATGGGTCGTCTTTAGTCAGGAACAAGGGTCAAAGGCTCGGGCAGAAGCATCGGTCAGGAACAAGGGTCAAAGGCTCGGGCAGAAGCATCGGTCAGGAACAAGGGTCAAGGGCTCGGGCAGAAGCATCGGTCAGGAACAAGGGTCAAGGGTTCATCAGTCAGCGGTTGAGTCATGGCTCGGCCATGACTCAATTGCGTCATGAGAGGGAAAGGGTGAACGGGAAACAGAGTATCCGAGAAAAAGGTAAGGCAGTGCGTCCACTGCATCAGACGTCACGGGACTAGAAGAGAATCGGGAAAGAAACGTGTCACTGTAACTCGCCAGATAATTTTTTCCTTATTTTCATCCATGGCTGGCAATGCAAAGGACACCAGGCATGTCACAGTTCTTTCAAGTCACAATAAGAAAGATCCTATAATCAGGCAAGAAAAATAAATATGTAATAGTGAAGAGAAAGGAGAAACTTGTCAATTTATGGGGTGTTTTTGTTTTTTAATGTGGCCAGCACAATATTTGTGAGCCAACCACTGCACATGGTTGTGACATAAAACATTTTACAACACAAGTTGATCAAGTAACCCATAACAACGACATTCCAGTCCCAATCGTCGAAATGCACCCACAATAAAAGTGCATCTTTGTTATCCGGTGTTGAGAGTGCTCAATCGACTATTAAGAGGAGGGAGGATAGATGTGGGATAAATCTCCAGCTGGTTGAGGGATGGAAGTCAATCTCCCTCCATAAAGACACGGTCGAGGGAATTGTCGTGTCCTTGGACAGCAGAGGACTCAGAGGCCGTGCAGTGATGTATGGAGTTGGTTGAACACCCGATGGAATCATTCGTTCCATCCAAAAACCATTCCGTTCTTGAAAGATGGGGGTGTGGGGCATCAACTGGCATTCACACAGTTCTAATACATTGAAGAGAAGGCGGAAAAGCAGAGACATCTCACAATTTTAAAAGAAATGTCAATGAAATGCGTCACAAATGGTGTCATAACTCACCATTTGAAGTGTGAAAACGTAGCTCACCCAAAGGATGACCTTTCAAGTGCTGGCGTCCCGGTTTCTGTAACGGAGAATGAAGCCTATGAATAGGACAAGAAAAGCCCCTATGCGCAGAGCCATGTCTTGATACCTTAGTTGGTTATGAGGAAGGCAATCTCCCATCAAGCTATCCAGAGTCGTTTGAAATGGGCGGGGTAGTGGGATCTGGCTGGGATGTAGACGTTGATGGTGGCGATAACGCTGTTGAGTGTTCCAAGGATCAAGTAAACGCACACTGTATGCGAGGCAGAACCAGAAAGAGTCGGAAAATACATCCGCTGCGGGGTGCGCTCTGACAAGTCTGTTCTGTTCCACGTGCCAACGTATTCCTTATCCTTAAATTCCTTACAGCGGCGTAAGCGAGGGGTAATTCCATGTTAACTATTGAGGGACATGATGGAGAATGAGCGGGCATTGGTCACGTTGGCGTCATAGGTTGGAAACTAGAGTCGGTATCTCCAGAGTCCAGACATGGCTTGGCACGGTGTAGTATGGTTCTTGGGGTAGAAGGTGAGTGCAGCTCAGTGAAAAGAGATGGAGTAATATGACGCACCACGGGGAAGGCGATGCAACAGCTTGGATGCGATCATTAGTGCACGGCCTTGACATGACGCAGCGCGGATGGCACACGGAAGACAAGGAGATTCAACCAGGGTCGTACTGGACTTGCGGCGTCTTGCGCTCTGTCTCCAAGCCGGATAGTGATAGGATAGTGTCTGTACGTATCACCCACCTAGTACTATGGCACAACAAGTTGTCACCGTAACGATCTCGTAGTTCCAGAAGGAACATATCGCCCAAAACTGTACTCATCTACATCTCATACACGACCAGTTGCACCCAGTGCGAGTGGCCACAGGGAATACTAGGACGCGCTCCGAGCTGCCATCGACGAGATAAAAGAAGTAACGGGCCATGAGCTCACGGCCTGGAGGGATGCCGTTGGAAATGGGGAACTTGGAAAAGAGGCGAACGTGAAAAGAGGGGATGACGAGGCTGGAACTTGGAAGCGAAGGCGGGGAGAGGAATACCTCGGGCACGTTGGTGCCGCTAACCCAAATGTCTACCTCGCAGGTTTTCCTGGCCGGTTCACTTGCATGAGATTATATCGCATATACATCGCAACCCGGCCCCCTCACAGAGGCATATATTCCGAACCTCGCAAACAACTTCGTCTGGCGGTCGCTTCCAAGCTAGATCCGAGTCTGGTGCCTTAGGCTGCGCCCCTAGCTGTGACATAACTCAACACCAGTGATATCCTCTCCTCTCCCTTCTGAACTTTTACTTTTGGAGATTGCTTATCTTGTGAAGGCATAAGGGATTGGGGCACTTCCCTCGAGGGCATAAATTTATGCCAATACTGTAAGTGACCACTGGCAAGCCGTACCGTGACAACGGTCGCCCAAACGAACGATTAACAGTTACAGTAGTCTGTAACTTGACGCCCCACCTGAAACCATTGATATCGACTTGGTCCCAATGTCAACCAGGGTTATCATTCATCCCTTGTTGGCTTGCTTTGTGACTGCGGCTAGGAAAGTTCGACCGACCAGATGGAGCTTCGGATCTGATGCTGAAATGTGAGCGCAGGTGAGCCCACGCCCATTATATGGGTAATAACACCTCAGAATATGCAGCGGTCGTTTCCTGCGCCCCTATCAATATCGATATTACGGACCGCTGTTAGCGGTATAGCTATCTGCATAAATCCGCCAGGCCGACGATGCGTGGCAAAATTCAAAATTCTTTATATCCCTCAGATTCTTTGATTTTGATTTTTTTGCGTGCGGAAAATTTGTATTTGTTTGTCCGGCCTTAGCCAAAGGTCGCTAGCCAAAGGTCGCTCAACGACGACTTGTCGCAGAGTGGCGCTAGGACAAATTGCTTCTTGGGGGACTACACTTCTTCCTGTATTTTTCTTTCACTTTCTCCCCCTCTCCTCGCAAGACGCCCTGGTTGGGTTTTCTTTCTGGAATCGCACAAGTACACGGCGACCATGAGTAATGGTTCCTGGACCGCCTTTCTTTCCTGGGCAGTTCTCGCTTCCCTGGTACGCTGCGCCACCTTTTCCGTGTGATCTCACGCAGGTTGACGTTGATGACGTTAGTTTCTAGCGTTTTTCTTGTATCATCTCTGGAGATATGACCGCCTGCAATGTATCAAATGGAACGCGGGACGCCAACCCGGCGCATTTAGGCGCCTTATGATAGTCCGTGCTTGTTCCCTTTTCGTTTTTTTTGTTTCTTTACCTCGACACCACTTTTTCATGTCGGATTGCGACCACAGTACTCGTACCTCGGGTCGACACCGATGCTCATGGCTTTTGGAGTGGGCATTACCGCATTGAAACTCAAAGAAGGTGTGCGCTCGCTGATTCTATCGGAGGTTATAAAATAGGAAGAAGCTCATGGCAAAGCAGGCGTCGTGGTGATCTCCGAGAATGAAGGTACGCTGATGACCGCGCTTATCAAGAACCTTGGACTGTTTGATGGTAAAGCTCGTTGCAGCATTTCCAAAACCGGCGGATCTCTGGTCCAAAGACCACCAACACACGCTTCTCGCCCTCTTCTTCGTTTTTAGCGTCGCGTGGGCACTCGAACAGTGCGTCCTGTTGTTTTTTCCTCTGTTCGGCGCTCATGGACTGTGTTTGGTGAAGAATATCCCACTTTGAAGGTTTGTGTTTCATATGTCCCCGCGTCGGTGACGGGATGAATGGAGCGAGCACAGAATTGGCGTTTTGGTTCTTCCTTATCGATCAAGGACCAGAAAAGCGTGACTGGTTTACTAGTTGGGAATACAAGTTCTGGTCCCTTGGTCCGTCATTACTCTTCTTTGCTATTCGCTGTCCTTCTGAGCCGGTCTCGTCTAGCGTCCGTCGCTACCATTCTTGGTATGCCACTCACCACTCTGCTTGCGCGGAACGATATCGTCACAGTGATTACGTTTCCCTTCATATTATTTCGCTCTCCCGTTTGACTACTCTCCAGACCGATGCATGGATCTTCCTCGTCGGTTCCTCGACCTCCACAGCGACCAACCTCCTCTTTATTTGCATTCTCGTCCGCTTTCCTGACTTCCTTCGCCACGTCATAGCAGAGGGCGCTGATCCCGTCGTCGTCGTTCGCCTTGCCACCTTTTACGAGCTCAATGTTGGTTCTCTCCCGCTTCTAATATCCTGTTATTAGCCGATATTGACTTGTATGATAGTTCGTCCGGATTGTGTTTCGATTCTTTGCGGCAATCCCCCTGCTCATCCTCGCTATCGATGGCGTTCGCCGTTCGCACCCTATCAACGACAACCTGTGCGTCACGTTGAATGATTCTTATCCTTTCATTTCCTGACACACCCATCCCTCACAGGTTCTGGACAGACACCTTCTTGATGATCTCTGCCATCGGCCAGTTCATCTCATCCCTCATAACCGTCATGGTACGCCTCCTCATTCAACTACTTTGCCTGACACTAATGCGCCTGTAGGTATTCTTTCCGCGCTCGATAACCAGGGAGAACGGCTATTTGCCACGTCTTGCCTCCGTCACGTCTATTGAAAGGGCCCACTCACACGCCTATTTTACTCCCGAGCTCGCGCGGTCCCCAACACCGATGCATATACACCCGATGCGTCGTTTATCGTTGCTCGACTCACCAAAGCGGGTTTCTCATGATCGCGCATCGTCGCCACTACCATCATTTTTAGGCCACACACATACCCATTCCAATCCAGACATCGGAGTCGAGTTGCCGCGCCCATCGGAGTTGAGGAGACATACGTTACCGGAACCAATCCTACATCCCTTCGTGCGTTATTCCCCTTTCTGTATTGCTTTGCCTCCGTTTTTTTGACGACATTTCTGATGACAGGTTACCACATACATGTCGCCAATTGGTGGGCAGTATCCAACTGTGATGATGAAGGTGGAGCTGATTGATACTATTCACAGATTTGGTTGATATGTGGCCGAAAAATGTGCCATAAAAGTGGAGGTATCAGTCCTCACAGCCATACCCTAACTGTCATCTCTAGCGATTTTGTATTCTCTAATACCCTCTACTATGTATCACCCACCAGCTTGTTTTATTTATCTCTACTGTTTTCTCTTGTTTTATAGGTTGTGGCACAGGGGGTGCGATGGAAGAAAACGCCATACAAAATCTGTTACTGTACATACCCTATATGATCTCGTCCATTCTGGGAGATTACCCCAGCTTACTATTCGTAGGATCGTGAGTCCATGGAAGGTGCTCGGGAGAGCGAGACGCGGAAGAAAAGAAATCAGGCTATTCATTGTTGGAGACGTAATCTGACCGACGGTCCGTAGCGCGCGGAGTGCGACTACAGCGTGAGGATTCTCTAGGAAAGAACAAGGGACCGGCGAGTATCATTGCAGACTTTGAGACGTAAAAGTTGGAGGAAAGAATGGCAACGACTCGGACTTTTGGTAGCCTGGTTGGAATCGATATGAGGACAACCAACACATCAGGCCATCAGGAATGAGGAATGACAAGAAGTTAATTGTGAAGTGTATGAGGGGCCTCGAAGAGGGCTAAGCGATATATACCGTCATATGGTAGCACTTCTTCTACGCGAGTTGGGTATCTGCAGACCAGGAAGACACTCTTGAGATATAAAAGTAAATGCGACGCTCGATGATGATGCGACCACACTGAGAAATTGATGGGACGCAATGACCGTGAGATTGGTTCCCTCCACTGTTTTGGCCAAACCATTAGAGAGTGGTTGGTGTCGCCAACAACTGGTGTGTCTTGGCCAACAATTCAAAATTACCGACTACTTGAACGCGGTGAGAATTGAGGTTATTGAGGTTATTGAGGCCGAGGCGTCTTTGGGTACCTCGAAGAAAGATTTGGACTGCGACATCACAGTGCCAATTTTGGGAGACATGGCGGCCACGCCAGATTTTGCGGCATCCTAGAGTTCATGAAGGCCGATGATTGAATGCAGGAGGGCCGCAATAAAGGAGCAAAGGACAGGGAAAAAGAAAAGTGGAAGGAAAGGCCGCAATGCAGACTTGAAGTGGGCCGGCCCGGGAAGATGACATAATCCACAATTCTTTCTCTTTGCGTCGTGTTGTGCAGAGAGCTCGCTGCTCCCGCCCCATCATATTGACACCCTTTTCTCTACTCATATACAATCCGAAAACGAGGAAGGACCTCGCAAGAATTTCGAGATGTCCATGGCTCACTGACACAGAACCTTTGAAAGGCTTGAAAGAGAACCTGGCCACGTGTCGGTTTTCGCATGTAATAGGCTTCCCGAAGAGCGATTGTATATAAGTGGGTGGTTTACGGTCTCGCATTGTTCCTCCGCAAACAGCCAGTCCTGTCATGCGGTTCCTTCCCATCAGTGCCGTTGATTCCCTCGCCATCTCCCTTTTCCTTTACCTCCTTGTTAGATTTCGCGACCGCAGAAGACGGAAAGGCCTGTCTTACCCACCCGGCCCACCGTCATGGCCAATAATTGGCAGTTTTTTTGATATCCCAAAGGAGAAGCCTTGGGTTGCGTATATGGATATGTCCAAGAAATACGGTAGGCGTAACATTCTCGGCACCCCCAACCAACTAAACCGCACGTCTAGGTGATGTCATTTATCTTCGCGCCTTTTCAAGTGTCATCGTCGTGCTGTCTTCGGTTTCGGCGATCAAGGATCTCCTCGAGAAACGAGGGGAATACTACTCAGATAGGCCTTCCAGGCCGATCATCAAAATGTACGTCTTGTGGTGTTTTTAGCTGCCAATAGGCCGTCACGTTGACAATCTTAAGGTTGGGTTTCGATTGGCCAGTATTCATGATCCCACTCGGTGAGACTTGGCGCAAGCAGCGAAAGATATTAGATGGCAGCCTTCGACCTGGTGCAATACCGTCATATCGGCGGGTGATGCACGAAGAGACCCGTGAATTGCTCGTGCAACTCCGCGCAAACCCAAAAGACTTTGATAACCGCGTCAAACTGTAAGTTGGTCATTCTTCGTATGTCGTATGACTATAAACAGCCAGGCAGCTTTCAGGGAAGGCTTATCATGTCACTTACATTCGGCTACGACCTGAAGGATAGTGACAAAGTCTTAGAGGCGTCAAATCAGCTCGTTAGTACACTGAGACCGCTTATGGCACCTGCCAGAGGTGCACTAGTAAATTTCATCCCAATCTGTGCGGTTTTTGATTTCATTCTTGCCCGCTTGTAGTATTTCATGGCCGTTTTCAGTGCTTCGCATCCCTTCATGGGTCCCATACTTCAGCTACAAACCATTAGTTCGAAAATGTAGGAATATGACTGAGAAGATGAAGAATGAGCCCATCGAGTTTGTGAAGAACGCTCTGGTGTGTGGTGATTATGCTCGTACCTTTACGTTGACTGAAACTGTATGTCATAGCATAATGGCACGGCCGTCCATTCACTGGCAAGCGAGCATCTGCAGGAGTTAGAGGACTTGGTTGGCCCTCCGCGTCAAAAGCAGGAGGAAATCGTTGTGGCGGCCCTGGGGTCATTGTACCGGGGTAAAGTATTATATTCGTCGATCAAGTATATGGGACTTACAGGATCGTTTCAGCTGGTTTAGAGACTGTGCGTTTTCCTCGAATCTTCCTGTGGATTTCTCACCGACTCTTACAATTTAAGACCGTATCCTCGATAAATTCCCTTTTTCTAGCCGTAGTCCTCTTCCCGCAAGTGCAAAGTCGAGCACAAGCAGAACTCGATGCTGTAGTCGGAAGAGATCGGTTACCCACGTTCGATGACAGGCCACGTCTTCCATATATTGAGGCAATGTGTAAAGAGTTGCTGAGGTGGCTGATGGTAGCACCATTAGGTACGGTTTGGGATTTTCTCTGAGTCCCGTAAATCGGAATGACGGATTGATGACTTTCAGGTTCTTCCCATTCGTTAAGAAAGGATGATGTTTATAAAGGATTTTTTATTCCAAAAGGTCAGATTCCGTAACTGTATATTCTGCTTTGTTGGAACTTTTCCGTTAACCTTTTGCTCTTATTAACGAAGGTGCTACGGTGATCGCAAATGCGTGGTATGTCCGCCATATACCCATCTGATTGTTTATACGAGTGAGATGCTTCAGGGCAATTCTACATGACCCGGAGGCATACCCAGAGCCAGACAAATTCAAGCCTGAGCGTTTTCTCAATGAAGATGGAACTGTCAGAGACGATCCGATGCTCTCATTAGTGTTTGGGATTGGCAAGAGGATCTGTCCTGGACGTCACCTTGTCGACGCTACAATTTTCATTGTTACCTCATCGATTCTCTCTGTATTCAATGTGACGAAAGCAAAAGACGAGAATGGTAACGAGATCCCTGTCAAGGCCGCGATAGCTCCTAACAACGGGGCCGCTATGTAAGTCCATCTTTTCGCCCATAAACTGGTTTTATTGAAGCTTAGAATTGGGCTTTCAAGACATCCGGACAAGTTTGAGTGTTCTATTCTTCCGAGGGATAAAGTTGCGGAGGATTTGATTTCGTCAAGTGCCTTGTCTTGATTGCTCGAGTTCGATGTCGTTCAAAGCGGGTTTGTATTTGGCAGTAGCTTGAAAGTCCAGTTCATGGTGTATCCGTATTAGATTCGGTAAGCGGGTGGTAGTGACTACCAATGATGACAATAATTGACAGATCAGGAGATCAGGATAGATTTTATACCTTTCTCCTAACACCCATCTCACGCAGATTCTAGTCAGGCACCAATTGGTCTCTGTCATTGACTGCATCACCGTCATGGTACGCAACAGTATTCCCACGTTCCGTAGTGCCCACGATGGCCTTTATGATCCCGCCTCGTCGGGTTGTTTACGCGTTTAAACTTGAAAACGTCGCATTAAGCAAACACAGGGTTGCGCTAGACGCCAAATTGTAATTAGTTCGTGGTGACTGTAAGTATGTGACCGTAGGCCTAGTAATCGAACGGTTTTCGTTCGAACTAACGCCTCGTAACGGAAATGATTCCAATCAGACCTGGTGGTTTCGGTCTCGCCCGACATAACTCCCTATTTTAGAATGCCGGGCCGGCATTTCCATTTCTCTTCTGTTCGTCGTGTTGCATCTTGCTTGAGCTTGCTGCTCCAACCGTTTCTCCATTTTAGACGTATACAATTACTGCCGGATGTTGTCACCGGCCAGGCCGCCACCAGCTACTTCTGAAGCTCTGAGGTCTTGTCAACTTGGAAGAAGGACCTCTGACATCCGTACAAGAATGTCGAGATGCCTGCTTCCTACTCACATGGAACCCTGAAAGCGATCCAAATGGTCGGCCACGTGTCGGTTCCCATGCATGGGTAACTTCTAAAGACATTCTTTGTCGAATCTTCGCGCCGCATAACTAGCACATCTTTGAATGGGGACTATCCTCGGTAGAATAGACCTCGCGAAGCGTGGAGGTATATAAGTGTTAATTTATGATCTCGCATCGATCCCCAGCAAACAGCCAGTCCTGTCATGCAGCTCCTTCTCATCAGCACCTTTGACTCCCTCGCCGTCTCTCTTTTCCTTTACCTTCTTGTCAGACTTCGCGACCGCAGAAGACGGAAAGGCCTGTCTTACCCACCTGGACCCCGATCATGGCCAATAATTGGCAATTTTTTTGATATTACAAAGGAGAAGCCTTGGATTGCGTACATGGATATGTCCAAGAAATACGGTAGGTGTAACATTCTCGGTGCCAATTGCTCTCCACAACTAAACAGCACGCCCTTCCTAGGCGATGTCGTTTATCTTCGCGCCTTTTCAGGGGATATCGTCGTGTTGTCTTCATATTCGGCGATCAAGGATCTCCTTGAGAAACGCGGGGAATACTACTCGGATAGGCCTTCCATACCACTCATGGAAATGTACGTCGTTTCTAGTTCCCAATGTACCACAACGTTGACAGTTTTAAGGTTGGATTTGGATTGGCTAGTATTCATGATCCCACTCGGTGAGACTTGGCGCAAGGAACGAAAGATATTAGATGGCAGCCTTCGACCTGGTGCAATACCGTCATATCGGCGGGTGATGGAGGAAAAGACCCATGAATTGCTCGTGCAACTCCGTGCAAACCCAAAAGACTTCGAGAACCACGTCAAACTGTAAGTGGGCCATTCTCTGTATGTTCGTATGACCATTAACGGCCAGGCAGCTTTCAGGGAAGACTTCTCATGTCACTTACATTCGGCTACGACAAGGATGGTGACAAAATTATACAAGCGTCAAATCAGCTCTCTACCATACTGAGACCGCTCGTCGTACCTGGTAGAGGAGCACTAGTAAATGCCCTCCCAATCTGTGCGGTTTTCAATTTGATTTTTACCCACCTGCGATGTTTCATGGCTATTTTCAGTGCGCTACATCCCTTCGTGGGTCCCATACTTCAGCTACAAACCATTAGTTCGAATAGGTAGGAAGATGACAGAGAAGTTGAAGAATGAGCCCATAGAATTTGCGAAGAATGCTCTGGTGTGTGGTGATTATGCTCGTACCTTTACGTTTATTGAAACCATGCCGTAGCATGATGGCACGGCTGCGCATTCACTGGCAAGCGAACATCTACAGGAGTTAGAGGACCTGGTTGGCCCTCCACGTCAAAAGCAGGAGGAAATCGTTGTGGCGGCCCTGGGATCATTGTATCGAGGTAAGGCATCATAATCATCGATCAAGTACATGGGACTTACAGTAGCTCTTCAGCTGGTTTAGAGAGTGTGCGTGTTTCTCGGATATTCCTGCAGGTTTCTTACCTGCTACTACAATTTAAGACCGTATCCTCGATGCATTCCCTCTTTCTAGCCCTAACCCTCTTCCCGCACGTGCAAAGGCGAGCACAGGCACAACTCGATGTTGTAGTCGGAAGAGACCGGTTACCCACACTCGATGACAAGCCACGTCTTCCATATATTGAGGCAATGTGTAAAGAGTTGCTGAGGTGGCTGATGGTAGCACCGATAGGTATGCGATTTTCAATGAGCTCCTTAAGTAGGAATGACGGAATGATAACTTTTAGGTCTTTCCCATTCATTAAGAGAGGATGATGTTTATAAAGGATATTTTATTCCGAAAGGTCAGATCCCATAACTGTATCCCCTTTTGGGGGGCCTGTCCGTTTAACCCTTTGCTCTTCAAAGGTGCTACAATGATCGCAAATGCGTGGTATGTCTGCCATCTGTCCAACTGATTGTTTATCTGAGTGAGGTGTTTCAGGGCAATTCTGCATGACCCTGAGGCATACCCAGAGCCAGATGAATTCAAGCCTGAGCGTTTTCTCAATGAAGACGGGACGATCCGAGACGATCCGATGCTTTCATTGGTGTTTGGGGTTGGCAAGAGAATCTGTCCTGGACGTCACCTTGTCGAAGCTATAATTTTCATCGTTACCTCATCGATTCTCTCAGTATTCAATGTGACGAAAGCAAAAGACGAGAGTGGTAACGAAATCCCTGTCAAGGCCGCGATAGCCCCGAATCGCGGGCAGTTCATGTAAGTCTACCATCTCGCCTATGAACTGCTTCTTGAAGCTGATAATCGGACTTTTTAAGACAGCCGGACAAGTTCGAGTGTTCCATTCTTCCGAGGGATAAAGTTGCGGATGATTTGATTTCGTCGAATGGTTTGTCTTGAAGTACTTCAGTTTTGGTTTTGATTCGTGTCCGTGTTCGATGCCATGTAAGCAGTGGGTATCTTAATCATGTATTTGACCGCAGCTTGAAACATGAACAGTATACAGTTCTGTAGTACGAGTCGGAAGCGGGCGCCGCGCCGCTTGATGACCGTGAGACAGTAACCATGATAGTCACGTGCAGATGATTCTGTTGATTTACTTTCAGCTCAGATCGTTATTTGCGACCGTCGGACCCACTGACTCAGGCTCTTCGTATCATGTTCATTTGTATTACAGTATTCTGGTCAATTTCCGGTGAGCATCTACGGTAAGCTGGAGTTTGATACCGTGTTTGAAACAGGGTGTTCATACTGTAACGTGGTGTTATAAACGCGCGCGTCAAATCTCAATACCCCCGTGGACTTTGCCCCCGTGACATACTGTACTTCGAGCCATCTAATTCCCGCTGCCATCACCAGAACGGAGCGATGATAAAATTTCCTGTCCAGCATACCGGGCGTTCTCATTTTCTCTTTTGTTCGCAGTGATCTTTACTCGCGTTTCCAGCAAGTCCTTACATCGTGAACGTCGGCCAAGTCGCTCGCATCCAGCTGGGACAGTGCATATAACCTGAGGAATCGATCACTACTATCACTACCAGATGGGGTAACCGGGGTTCAACGTTCACCAGCCACTGGTGATCCATTACCTCAATATACCTTGGAAGAGAGGTCGTTCCCCGACAACCGGGTTGGTTCGAATGCTCTGGTGACGTCTAATGCGTCATTTTATATGACACCTCACCGGATCATATTTGGCCGATTTCCGCGGGGCGCAAAGGAACGATCAAGGGTAATGGGCAGAGTGTGAATGAACCCACGCAGATCGAACGCATATAAGTTCCTGGGCAGTAGGCTCCTGGTTTATAGCCTGGCGTTCCTCCTTCACATACGACCAGTCCTATCATGCGGCCTTTTCTCATCAACACCGTTGACGCCCTTGTCATCTCCCTTTTCCTTTACCTCCTTGTTACCCTCCGCGACAGGAGAAGGCGGAAAGGCCTGTCTTACCCACCTGGACCGCCATTGTGGCCTATAATTGGCAGTTTTTTTGATATCCCGAGGAATAAGCAACCTTGGGTTGCATACACGGATATGTCCAAGAAATATGGTTGGCAAACATTTTAAGTACCACCAGTTCGCCCCAACTAAACCGCGCGTCCCTAGGCGATGTCGTTTATCTTCGTGCCTTTTCCAAGGTTATCGTCGTGTTGTCTTCATTCTCGGCCATTAAGGATCTCCTTGAGAAACGCGGAGAATACTACTCAGATAGACCTTCCATAGCAGTCGTGGAAACGTACGTCGTGCAGCGTTTTCGGTTCCCGGTGAACTTCCAGGTTGACAATCCTCGATCTTTAGGGTGGGTTACGACTGGCCAGTATTCATGGCCGGATTCAATGAGACTTGGCGCAAGGGGCGA
>QLOU01004241.1:0-17171 GCA_003313715.1 Russula abietina | reverse complement strand
ACTGATGGAGCGTCTGATACGGTTCGCACAGGCGCATGATTTGCTAAAGAAAAACGCAGAGCGCGCACAGAAACTTGCTCAGGAGAGTAATGCTGCGTTGGAGACGTATCAGAAGCAGGTCCGTACGCTAGAGGAACATATTGCGCGTTCGGATGGCATGTGCGTGCATCGTTTTTAACGTAGGAAAGATAGAGAGTTGAATTCCTTTTTACAGGAAAGAGCAAGTCGAGAAATTTGCGGCGGAGAAACTGGCTATGGAAGAGCGTGCCGCCGAACAGGCAGAGACATTGCGGGAGCTCACAGAGGTAAATGCGACGCTGTCTGAGCGGGCGCTACAGCTTGCGCAAGACGCCGCGGCGGCACAGGATGAGCTACGGACGGTCAGCTCTATGTCGGAGAGGGACCAGGCGCAGAAGCTTGCGCTGCTTGAGGAGATTAATCTCGTTCAGACTGAGAATGGGAGCTTGAGGCAGCAGTTGCGCGCTCTTGGGAAGTTATAGCGAGCGGCCGAGCGCAGGGTCTGTTTCAAGAGTTTCAGAGTTTGTCATATATTATATTTGGGCCACCACCGGTTGTACTTTATTATGGGACATTAGTGCATTTTTCCTTCGCTCATTTATCGCTTCTGGCGCGATTGGGCCTTTTCTTCATTCGTCTATCTTTAATAAATTTGATGTTATCCTTTTGGACTTCCAGGCTTGTTTGCATGGGCATGGTGAGAGTCCATATTGATAAATATTGATTTCTATAACTATAGACTTCTTGATCTTACTGTATGTTACACTTCAGCAAATTTCCTGGCGAGTTAGTTTTCCAAGAAATTTGCCGAAGTGTAATACACAGTATGGAAGTCCATGTATCAGTAGTCCATGCTGACGTGTCTAGAATAGAACGCGCGCGGGGGTAGAAACAGTAATATATTTAGCCAACTTATGCTAGAAGCGTAAAAAGTGAAACGTAAAGAAAAGTGAAACTGTACAGTAACGAAGTGAAAAGTGAGCACCCTCACGTGACTGTGGGAGGTTTGGAACGGCACCCGCTTCCCACCTCTCCCACATCACCACTTCATAGCGGATCGTCTTGATCCAAAAGACATGTGTATATCTCATGCATCACGCACACCATGCTTTGATCGTCGACACGGAGGAGTAGCTATCTCCAGGACAACATGTATGTAAAGGATCCGAGGCAACCCTTTGCCCCATCATAACGGAATCGTCTTGACTAAAAAGACATGGGTCTACCTCATGCCTTACCACGCTGCACCTCGCAGGAATCAATTTTGACATGGGAGAGTACGCGTCTTTGCCGATGATTACAAGTACAGGTGCAAACCGAGGCCATCTCCCGTATGTGGTCAAGGGTGGACACCAGAGAGGCTGTAGAGATGCCACGAACTTTTAATATAGCCGGGGTGGCTCTTAAGGCATCAGTCGTGGCCTTTGGCCTCCTCACATTTCGCACAACCGAGCACCTCGTTTATGTCTCGAACCGCGAGTCAACCGCGAGACCTTGAGACGGGGAACGTAGGAGGTACGTTTCCCACTAGTCTACTCTGTTCTTACCATCTTTACCGCCGTGAATAGGAGGTGGCGAACAACAGCCTCGTTCAGCTTCAGGCCCAAGCCCGACCCCCGAAAGAGAGCTTCTTCCTGACGGCTCTGGGCCCCTTTTCTCCATGTATTCAAAGATGGGAGAGGAAAGAGATGACAAGATAGTCGAACTCTGGCAAAAGGACGCAGATGGAATTCTCATTTTTGTGAGTCCTCGTGTTGCGTATACCACTACGCCCGTCAACTGTGAAAACTTCAGACTGGTTTATTCTCTACGGCTGTCGCTACCTTCCTTATGGTGTCCATACAGGACCTGAAACCAAACCCACAACGAACATCCGAGTTCTATCTGGAGAAGATATATAACCGTCTCGGTAGCGCCGACTCATCCGCTCCCCTCCTTGATACTGCCGCCATACCTACATTCTCACCACCGAGATATGCCGTATGGGTGAACTCGCTCTGGTTCCTGAGTTTCGCTATCAGTCTTACATATGCGACCCTGGCCATGATGCTACAGCAGTGGGGGCGCCGATACATAAGGGTCACTCAACAGCGTCGATCCAGTCCACATAAGCGAGCACGCATCCGAGCATTCTTTTCCGATGCCATCGATGGGTTGCATGTTCTATGGGTGATTGAGGGCGTGCGGGCCATGACCCATTTATCCATGTTCCTCTTCTTTGCCGGCCTCCTCATTTACCTCTTCAATATCTGTCATGCCGCGTTCGTCGCTGTGGTTTGGTGGGTGGCACTTTCCACAGCGGTGTACGTGTCCTTCACGTTGCTGCCGATTTTTCGGCCAAACAGCCCGTACTATGCACCACTTTCTCCAACTCTCTGGTTCATCTATGCCTGCACATCGTTTGCGGTCTTCCAGGTTCTATCCTCCAAGATGTTCTGTTTCCTTGGACCCAATACTGTAGCACGCTTTCGTGGATCACGGGACTACTATCGCCGACGATTACTAGAAGATATCAGGAAGATTGCCGAGGAAAGTGTTTCGAAACAATCATCGGTGATTGATGTCCAGGTCCTGGAATCGACATTCCACGATCTTAGTGAAGATGGCGCATTGGAAACGTTTTTTAGGGCGGTTCCCGGCTTCCTCAACTCGAAACTAGTCTACGGCGTTAAAGACCACCTACGTGAGGAATTTCAGGAAAAGTTCGGTCAAGCGTTGGGCGGATTCCTGGACCGCACTTTCTCATTTAATTCGATCACAGAATTAGTCAGGGGCGATCGACTCATCATCTGCCTCAATGCCGCCCACGCAGCACTCGGTGTCGATGGCATATCTCAGATCTTTACAGACATTTTCAGCGGGCGCTGGCCCGAACTATTACAATCCGTTGAGATAGGGCATTACCTTCGACGCTGGAGCAACTATAGTGACGAACGGGTTACCTGGGATGTACGAAGAACGGTGGCCAAAATCATTGTTGGCGTACGGGAACGCGATGACCAATGGATCTCACTTGCCAAGGCTGAATATGGCATAGCAGGCCATGTTCTCCGAGAGTACATCGGCCACGGTGACAGTGCGTTACTTTCCATCTTGATCCACATGACTCGCCAGGCTTTTCACACGCGTTCCTGGACTCCGTGGATTTTGTGGTCACTCGCTAAATTCAGCATTCGTGACACATTCCCTGAACTTCAACACGAGTTCTGCGCATTATGGAATGACATCGTCCTAAAAGCACCAAACGAAAAAGGGCACGAAAACATTCCAGTTCGGATTCTCCGCGAGATCCGTCATGCCTGCATTGCTTTACACCAAGGCACCGGTGCTATCATGATGACATTCTCCGCTTCTACCCATCATTTCGACCCCGTTCTGCGTCAGCCACGATCGTATCGAGTATGCAAGATCGCCAGTCATCGTCAAAGCTCGACCATGCCCACCCCGTTGACGGGTTCCATCAATGTCCCTCCTCTCATCCTCGACCATTTCGCAGCTTCGTCCCATCACCCTTCTCCCATAGAAAGTGATCTCACCCC
Source organism: Russula abietina (assembly GCA_003313715.1). Lineage (NCBI taxonomy): Eukaryota > Fungi > Basidiomycota > Agaricomycetes > Russulales > Russulaceae > Russula > Russula abietina. The sequence goes on along the minus strand of QLOU01004241.1, from coordinate 13,614 downwards.
TGACGGCAGCACCTCTCTACAACCAGCCGAGGAAGCAAACGTCATTGCAAAGTCCCCTCCAACCATGGAGTACACGCCTTATCATAATCACACGCAGGAATTCATATCCTCACCTCCGGCCGCCAATCCCGTGCCCATTGCCCAAGCCGCCTCCATTATCGGGGCTTCCGTTCCTGAAAGTATCGGAATGGTCGTCACTCGTGACCCAGATCTACTTGTTCCGAGTGAGGTCTCGCATGATCCGCGCCAGGCTGCGCTTCCGGCCCCTGAGATTGCTGCTGTTGCAACCATTGTGCGGTCTGATGACCCGACACCTCAGTTACAGTTCAGCGAAATAGGAGATATATCTCAGGCTGCTGAAACTTTACTCACTTCCGAACATCCCGACTCCGTTCCGACGCCCATCCCCCCATTCTCTATACCACCTTCATCTTTTGTGCCTGATCCAGGTGATGACCCTGATACGCTGCAACCTATCACACCTGCCATGTTGTCCCATCCTCCGGAAAACAATGAGCAGCAGGATGCGACCGTGTCATGCGCATCACTAGACACCAACGAGATCCCGTCTACGGACAATCCCACCCCCTGGTCTATCCCCGCCGCCCCTATTATCGTCGTCTCTGACTCCGTTTCGTCACGTGTCCTGCATCCAGTCCATTCTTGCGGTATGACTACCGAAATCCCCCTTCTCCCTCCTTAGAATCTGCTCCGATCCGACCTGATCACGTACCTGACACGCCCATATCACCGTACCCATCCTTAACAACATCCAGCCCTCGCATTCCTCCACAGGTTACTTCCGCTTTGTTCGCCCAGGTTTCTACACGACGATGGCACCCTATTCCAATGACGGCACTTCCCCGTTCAACTCAGACTGTAATATTAATGCTGGCTCACGGTGTCGTTTCAACCGCGTTGCCGCTTGAGGGCCGGGTACAGCATGAAGACAAGTCGTACTATAATAGCTGCGGATTCCGTAAGGGTAGTGTATGACTACTTTTTATGGTATGGTACCCAGTAGAATAAAGCGGCCTTTTGTACTAAATTTTAAGGCAACCCTAATTATAACCTAGCCAGTGTAATCAATACATCACCGCACATCGTTTTTGATTGATTTGAATGTGAATCATTTGCGTTTGTGGACGCGTGTACTACACCTTGCGTTGATGTGGGTGTACACGCTGTATTTGGGACCCTGTGCCAAGGAAAAACACGTCATTCAACCGTGACACGTGACGCGTCGGATCATGATGCTCCGGTTCTGATACAACGACATGGCCCCACTTTCCCAACAGTTTTAATTCTTAGACGTCGAAATGCTAACCCAAGGTGAAGTGAAGAACAATTATCATATAGCATGCATGAAAGTTGAAGTGGCAACATATACGTGCTCAAGGTTTCAGGACATACGTACCAGCAACCACGTGGTGGCCACTGCCAGGGAGCTGTACGCCGCACCCATCATCCTCATGACTAGTAAAGGCGCCAGGGGCTGTGTGTGCAGCATGCCCATTATTTTTGTCATAAAATGTCCTCGAGGCTTTACAACCTCTCCGTGGAGTTTCAATGTCAAGAGCTGCAAGTCGACTAGGAGATCTTGAAAGGGGGAACGGAAGTGGTACGTTGCCGACTACTCGCCTCTGTCCTCTCTGATTTTTATTCCATCGACACGTATAGTTATAGCAAATGGCCAGTTCAATCGGCGTCGTTCCGTATCATTTCAGGCACCCCGAGGCGGTTTATATCGCGACAGCTCTGGGCTTCTTTTTTCCATGTATTCAAAGCTTTCCGAAGAAGAAGACAATAAGATGGTTGAGCGTTGGCAAAAAGAGGCCGAAGGGATCCTCATTTTCGTGAGTCCTAACGTCGGCATTCTATACTTTTACGCGCCCTAACTGGAATCCTGCAGGCTGGTTTATTCTCTGCCGTCGTCGCTACGCTACTTTCCGTGACGATTCAGGATTTGAAGCTGAGCCCTCTGGGAAACGCAGAATTTTATCTCAACAACATCTGTCGGTCTCTCTCCCATGAGAACGACTCATGTCAACCTCCCTTCCCTCCTGCATATTCTTCCTCATTCTCTCCTTCCAATTCCGCCATATGGGTGAATTCGCTCTGGATTTTGAGCGTACTGATCAGTCTTACCTGCGCAATGTTGGCGACATTCATACAAAGATGGGCACGTCGATACATCAGGATCACCCAGCCGTCGCGGTACAGTCCACAAAAGCGAGCACGGCTTCGTGCATTCTTTTCCGATGGTGTTGATAAATGGCACGTTTCCTGGGCTGTTGAAGCATTGCCGACCCTGCTACACATTTCCCACTTCCTCTTTTTTATCGGCATCCTCATTTATCTCTACTCTACCAATCACGCCGCCTTTGGCTACGTGGTTTGGTGGGTTGTGCTTTCCATGGTGGCATACCTAACCATCACGTTGTTGCCGATTTTCCGGCCCAATAGCCCTTACTATGCGCCGCTCTCTTCGCCAATTTGGTACCTTTTCGTCACCATGCGGTATACGGCCTTCAAAGTCCTCTCCTCTCCTGCGGTTCGTTACGTTCATGTCCACACCGCGGATCGCTTTCATAGGATGAAAGAGCTTTGTTACAATCAATTCCTAGAAGACATAGGAAGGACAGCCGAGGAAATCGCTTTGAAAAAGGCATCGGACATTGATATCCGTGTCTTGGAATCGACATTCGACGCTCTCGGCGAGGTTGGCGCTCAGGAGGAGTTTTTCGCTGCTATCCCTGGCTTCTTCGAATCAGAACTGGTCGACGGCATCAAAGAACATATCACCGACGAGTTCCTGGTCAAGTTCCGTGAGGCGTTGAATCGATTTCTGGAACGCACTCTCTCACTAAGTTCGGTCTCTGAATCAGTCCGAAGCCGGCGACTCGTCATCAGTCTCAACGCTGCTCACGCAGCACTCGGTTTCGATGATGTCTTACAAATCCTCTATGACATCCTCAACGGTCGCTGGCCCGACCTAACGCAATCCGTGGAGGTGATACAATCTCTCAGACACTGGGTCGTCAAAAACGATGAATTTACTTCATTAATTCGAAGGGTTGTCGCCCAAGCTGTTGTTGAGGTAAGGGAACGCGGTGAAAGCTGGATTTCGCTGGTCAAGGATGAATTTGGCTTGCCGGATCCTGACATTCGGAGATTCATCGAGCACGGTAACAGCGTGTTACTCTCCATCCTAATCCATGTAACTCGCCGGACCATGCGCACAGGTTCTTGCAAGCCGCGGGTTCTGTTGTCACTTTCAATGTTCAACATACACAATACGCTTCCTGGTTTGCAGCACACCTTCTGCGCAATGTGGAACGACATCCTTCTTGAGGCAAGGGCCCGAGGGGGAGACAATATCCATGTCGACATACTTCGTGAGCTTCGCCATGTCTACATCGATTTACATCGAGGCACCGAGGCTTCCCCAACTGCGTTCTCCGGTACCACTTATGACTGCGATCCCATATTAGATGACCCACGATCGTATCGGTTCTGCAACATTCTTAATCATCGGCAAGACCTGACCATTCACACATCCATTTCCGGTTCTTTCATACTCCCTTCTCCCGCCCAACTCGATCACTCGCCCGATGCCTTGCCTCACCATGCTCCCTCACGACACCATCTCACCCCTCGCGGTAGCACCACCACACTAGAATCATCCGCGAACCACGTCACTTATCACACGCACGCGCACGGATACACATGGTCATCCTCAACTGATGATCATGTGCGCATTTCTACACAAGCTCCTTCAATTTCCAATTCTTCTGTTTCTGAAAGTATCGGAACAGCGATTACCTGGGATCCAAACCTCCTTGTCCCTAGCGAGTCCTTGCGGGCCGACGGCCAGACGCCTGAGATACACATTAACGGAACTGGAGAAACATCCGTGGCCTCGGCACCTCAGTACCTCAAATCCGTTCCGGCCACAATTGTGCCAGCCACTGGACATGGTAAACGTTCATGTTCTGTGCCTGATCTAGGTGTTACCACCGACGGACCACGCGACACTCCCTCGTCCGTTCGCCCCTCTTATTCTTTGGAAGGCAACAAGCAGCAGGATACCGTCGCGCCGTCTGGGAGATCAGACATCAGTGGAACCCCCTCTGCGGTTAACGCCATCCCTCGATCTAGATCTACCTCTAACATCCCTCGTATCGTCGTTTCTGACTTGTCGTCACCTATCGTACCTCCACCCCTTTCTCGCGACACGACAGCATCGGAGTTCCCTTCGTCAGTAATGCCCGCTCCAGTCCAGCCTGATCACATCCCGCACGCGCCTCGATCACCGTTCTCATCCCCGAAAACAGCGAACTCTCGCATTTCTTTGCAGGTTGCTTCCGCCTTGAAGGCCCAGGTTGTGTCGTACATTGGAGCGCCTAGTCAGCACGACCGTACCCAGAACCCAAGCCCCTCTATACCAATGACAGTACCCCCCCGTTCAGATCAGACGGCGCAGCCAGCTCATGATGTTGCAGGAGCCAGTTTGCAACCTGTGGATGAAGGATAGCATTGTCTAGACATTGTCACTTACGGCAGGCAGGTCAGCTTCCGTGAAGCTGAATGAGATAGCTATATATATATCATGATAGTTAACCCTGTAGCTCGATATAATTAGTCGTATAGTATGTTGTAGTGTCGCTTACCGTGGCAGCAGGCAAACTGAGAAGTGAGGTGAGGTCTGATCGTGGCTGGTATGTTAGGACACGTGACTACTAGTAAGCACACAACGAACGAGGCTAATTGAAAAAGCTTCAAGCTTCATCAATGTCTCAAAACTGGTCACTGAGACATCGAGGGCGGGAAATACCCCGGTACGTGTTACTCATCTTCTACCTCTACGACACTGTAAATCCTCCAGGGAAGAAGACCATTAAGAACCGATGCGTTTTTGATGTGAAGACCGATGCCAGAGTGGTCGCAGCTGTGCCGGCGTTTACGTCGGATCATCAGATGGAACCACACCATGTGAGTACGACCCTCCAACACGGGGTATGGGACCGTTTAGACCGGCACCGAAGGATTAACCACAGGCACATATGGGATGCCTAGCCGGCATAAAGGACTGGGCTGGAAGCAACAACCCACCCACCCTAATTGCCACCTAGCACACCATCCTGTCCGGGGTCATCCGACTCCCCCAATGAATGGCAGGCCCTTAGCTGGACTCGGAAGGACGCGCGGTAGTGGCAGCGGCAGCCACCTGACGAGAGCTTTCGCAGACTCGAAACCGCTGCTTTCCGCATACTACAGGTCCCTATCTTACTGATAGGTGTATCAAGCAGCCTGGCTCCAAACTACGCCGCTACGCGGCTGCGCTTGGACCATCCAACACTGACAGGATCCGTCTTTCGGATGCGGCCAAAAAAAGCGCGAACATATTACTGTACGAATGTGGAATTAGGTCAACTGGTGATGCTATCCGTGCCACAAGGTCAAATATCTTCCCAACCACGATTCACCTCATTCTACTCTCTTAAGAAAAAGTCCCATTTTACCTCGAAGTTCCTACCACCTCGTTGACCTTGAGGTCATCAGGCAACACGTGAAGACTTTCGCGACAAGGTTTTCGAACGTGTTGGTTGTTGGGTCTGGACCGGTCTGTCTGGGGTTGGGATGCATATCATCTCGTACGGACGAGGCAATGAGGCAAGTTCACATTGCTCTCGCCTTGGTACGCGAACTAAATTCAGTATATTACTCCAGTGGCTCCAACTTTCATTGACATTGACAGCCGACCACATGAGAAAAACCTCGACCCATTCACTATTAATGATATCCAGAACGGCATCTACGCTGATAATACTCTTCATACCAATTTCTTTGAACAACGAGATGTCGTTGTCCCCAAAGTTAGTCCAGCTTTTTCTTCAGAGCGATCACCACTTAACATCACGCCAGACGCCGAATCCTATCCTCGAAACACCGACGTCCCAGAGAGGTGCCAGAGCGAAGGCCTTGGCGAAGACAGTGTTGGTGCCACCCAATGGATCATAACCCCGAAAAAAAAAGTCTACCCGGGTCGATGGCCGAACAACAATATTAATGACGCCGCTTTCGTGGACCGGGACTTGCCGAAGCCTGCGGATGTTTTAGCAAAAATGCCGGTGTTCTGACCAATCGCCCCGCCCGTCCGTAATGGGACCAACAAGTGCCATTGAGCCAATGATGATCGCAGCATCGTTATTCAAAAGTGGGCTGCTGCTATGAGTCAAGGAGGACAAGGTGCCGGGAGTAAAAAAAAGAGGTGTGAGGATGCAGCCGCAGAATTGGAGGTGCAGGACAGGGTGAGATGAAGACAACGTGGTACCATTTCTCTGGGGTAACACAAATGCCGCTATAGAAAGGCATGCCCAGAAAAGTAGGAGCATACAGCGTACTTGGCTCGGAGGATTGGAGGGCTGCGGTTACGGGAACCCCGGACACTAATATTGTATAAGCGCATCTATGTTACTTTCAGACTGTTATGATGAGCATCCATTCGACTGTCTATCTGAAATGGTTGGGCTGTCAAGGTGGGGGCATGCCAAAGTTTAACGCCTTTTTATTTCCGACTCGCAACGTGCTCTTTTCCCCCCTTCTTGCCGCCTCTCCTCCCTTCTTTTTCCTTCCACCTCTCGCTCTCTACACTCGGACAACGTCAACTAATAAAACCACGGCCACGCAGCAGTCGTACGCTCTCTCTTTTACTGATTGTATAATGATATTCATCCCTGTAGAGTTGTATAGTATGTTGTAGTGTCAGTGTCACAACGGGGCGAGCGTTTTTGAACTGCGGCCACACGTATGTCGAGGCACGTGAGTAAACACCTCAGGCGAACCCAAGCGTACAGTTGTTTGTTGGCAATTGTCGACTGTCGCACAACATTTCAGGCTCATCAATGTCTCCAACTGGTCACCAAGACGTCGAGGGCGGGAATTACACCAGTACGTGTTACTTATCTACGTGTTCTTGCTCAGCCATTCCACTAACGTCTATACTGTAGCAAATGACCGCGGCGACCATCCCCATTTGCCACTGAATCAACTATCGCAAGGAGAACTCAACTCCAGTGACAGCTCTGCGTCACTCTTCTCCGTATATTATAATGCTGCGGACATTGAAGACAACAAGATGGTCGAGAGCTGGCAGAAAGATGCTGATGGGATACTGTTTTTCGTGAGTCCTGCCGCCATTCATTCATATTTCATTGCTCATAAAGAACACAATAGACCGGTTTATTCTCCGCTGCTGTTGCTGCACTCCTTTCCGTGACCGTCCAGGATCTGAAGCCAAACAGTCAGGACATCTCCGCTTTCTATCTCGGGAACATCTACGAAGTTCTCGCCGATCCTAACACAACACGCACATCCATCCCTTCTCCTTCCGCCAAACCACCTCAGTTCTCTCCTCCGCGATACGCCATATGGGTGAACTCACTATGGTTTTTGAGCTTAGTCATCAGTGTTTCATGTGCTCTGTTGGCGACATCCTTACAACAGTGGGCACGTCGATATATCAAGCTCACTCAACCAGCACTGTGCAGCCCGGAAAAAAGAGCACGAATGCATGCGTTTTTTGCAGAGGGCGCGGACAAGATGCGTATTTCTTGGGCAGTTGAAGTATTGCCAACACTGTTACATCTCTCCGTGTTTCTCTTCTTTGCCGGACTCACCGTTTATCTCATCAATCTCGATCACCAAGTCCTCAGCTCCGTCGTTTGGTGGATCGGACTTTTCACGATCTTGTATGGGTCGATCACATTGATGCCAATTGTTCGGCACGACAGTCCATACTGTGCACCGCTGTCTCGGTTCGCCTGGTTCCTGTACGCCAGCATCAGACATGTATACATCAAGGTTCTCGCCTCAGAATTCATAAGGAGCGGCAACAAGGATGCCAAGAACCGATTTCGGACCTTGAAGGAACGTTATCGCAACTGGATGTCAGAGGGTGTGGAGAAGGCAGCGGAGGAAATGATGTTGGAACGGTCATCGATGATCGACATCCGCATCTTCGACTGGACAATCAGTGCTCTGGGCGACGATAAGTCACTGGAAGAGTTTTTTGGGGCCATCCCTGGCTTCTTCAACTCAGGACCGAAGAAGAATGTAGAGAGAGATTTCCCCGAAACGCTTCTGACAACGTTCTGGGCTACACTAAACGAGTTTATGGGTCGCACTTCCTCATCTAATTCGGTCGCAGAATCCGACAAATCTCGCCGGGTCACCATATGCAGGAATATCATAAATGTTATTCCCTGTCCTAATCATATTTCATACGATCATCTCCACCCCCACTTGGACGGACCACCACTCCCCAGTTGGAGCTTGCACGCTATGACACGATGGTTCACTCATACATCGCGTTCTGTTTCTGACTCCGCCCGAATTAGAGCAAGAGAGCTTCTTCCGAGCGTAGAGAAACGCGATAAAGACTGGATTACGATCGCTAGTGATGCGTATGGTCTATCGAGGCTTGACCTCCAGGACATGGTCTCCCTTGGCGGTAACAACGTGTTACTTTCCATCTTAATCAACATCTCTCGCAGGACCATTCAAACCAATTTTCGTGAATGGGAGGTTTTGACCGGACTTACCCAATTTGACATACTCCAAACTCTTCCTTTGCTGCAGCATGACTTTTGTGCATTGTGGAACGATATAGTCCAAGAAGCAAGAAACCAAGGGTCATTCAGAACTCCTTGTGATGTTCTCCACGGGCTTCGCCACCTTTATTTGTCGTTACATCAAGGCACTGATGCTGCCCCGACTGCGTTCTCTGCTTCCACCGATGATCTCAGCCACGTTCTGTTCCTTTCGTCATCATATCCATTTTGTAACATCTCCAGCCATCGACCACGCTCGACCTTTATCATTCCTCCCCCCACTGCCCCTTTCCTCGCCCAACCAGATGATTCACCCTATCCCTCCCTTCACCAGCCCACATTTGGCGGTAGTGCCACTCTGTCACTGGGTGGGGAAGCAAACATCATCGCAGGACCACCTTGGCCATCAGTTCACTCCAGCTCACTTCCCATTGATGCATCCCCGCTAAGTGATGTAGCTGCTGCGATGCAAAACATTCTCTCGACCGCTACATTTAGTCATTCTCCGGAAGGCAACCAGCGACAAGATATAATTGCATCAAACAATGCTGGAATGATACCTACCAGGCCCACGCCGGCGCGAGCGCCAGTATCCGCGCCGCCTGTTCCGAATACGACACCAGCTTGGGACGCATATCCCGCCTCTACCTCCTATTTCACATCGTCCCGTACTCCGCATGTTGTTGGCTTTCCCGTCCCTGCCTCCCATCCATCGTCACAGTTTCCTCCTTCGCAAAGTGCAAATCTCATCACCCTCCTCAGTGGGACAGCACCCTCCCACCCGGCCGACTTTAATATGACGCGGCGCTTGCGTGCCCTTGGGATCGTGAACAGCGGGAATAAATGCTTTGCGAATGCAGTGTTGCAATTGCTCGTGCATTGCCCTCCGTTCTGGGGTCTTTTCAAGGACCAGGGCAGGCTGATTGGGCCCCAAGGACCGGGGAAGGGACACTGGCAGGAGACTGGTCGTGGCGCAACGCCGCTGGTAAATGCAACGATTAAATTCTTGGATGAATTTGTCTACAAGGAAACGCCATCAGTGATACAGCAGAAGGCTGGGAAAGGAAAGTCGAAGGAGGATGAAGAGAAGAAAGGACATGATACTGTGGATTCGCGCGAACTAACATACATTTATGACGCGATGAAGGAGAAGAGGCTGCTCAACAGTTTGCTGGTGCACATTCTATCCTTTCAGTAACTGATACATGCTGACTTATCGTATACAGGACGGCCAACAACAGGATGCAGCAGAGTTTTTAGACCTCTACCTCGAGGCGCTCGATGAAGAATTGGTCACGCTACAGACTTCTATGAGTACCTTCAAACCCGCCTCTACTTCGAAAATAGAGGAACTCGAGGAAGAGACTCGGCAAGGCATCGGTCGGACTGAAGTGGGAGAGCGAAACTACACAGTGCGCCAATTCTGTTTTCTTTCTCTCTACTGAGCTTTGCTTTGCTGACGTCGGCATGGATGCGAATAGGTAAGGTCACCCAAGTCGCCCATCTCGCGTATATTCGGCGGAAGGTCTCGCTCAATCATACATGCGCCAAACCAGCCTGACACCATCACCGTAAAAGACTGGCAATTGCTCCAGCTAAACATCCAGGTTTGTTATTTCTTTCACCCCTTTTATCCGTGCATCATATGCCGTCTTTGTTAACCTCCAAACTCTTGACGCAGCCCGACTCAGTGCATACCATCGAAGACGCTCTCGCACACATCTTGCAGCCCCAACCCGTGAAAATTGGCCAGTCAAGCTCGAGCGAGGCGAGCCAGCACGTGCAAATTGAGACGTTTCCACCTGTTCTGGTCCTCCATCTGAAGCGCTTCCTTTATGATGCGGCGGCGGATGGCACAATTAAGATCAGTAAACCTGTTCACTTCACGCCGGAGCTTGAAGTCTCACCCGGTACGATTTTGTCATTTCTTTTCCCAATACAAGCCAAGACTAAGATTCTCTTGCGGTTGATCGGTCCAGATATCATGGCACCCGTTTCCGGGAAATCTGCGGAGCCGGCACACTACAAGCTCTATGGTGTGATCTATTATCACGGCGAACACACAGGCAACAGGTACTATTCGGTCGATGTGTTCCACCCGACTGGAGACGGCGGTGAGGATTGGCTACACATCGACGATGAGGCTGCAAGTACTGTGCGACACGAGGACGTCTTCAGCGAGCACGACAATGAGCGGGTTGACGACCGGTGTGCTTATATGTTGTTTTATTGTGCGGACTCCTGCACGGACATGACAACCCATATGCGTTAGTGGTCTCAATGTACAGTATATACTTCTTTTGCTATTTTCTTCTTCATGGATACTGCTCTGTTTTGTGACAACCGTCTATTCACCGAAAGGCGAGAAAATGAAGCATCCGGATATCGGACCTGCGGACTCGCGGAGGACGAGCCTGAGGGGGATATAAAACGGGGTTGCGCAAGGATATTGCGTTGAGTGTAACGAGTGTTGAAGGTTTCCCTGGCCAACGATGGCAGCAGCATCGTCTTAGCTGACTACAACCAGCGAAGATCTATCCCGAGGGCCCTAACACAACTCCTGACTAAACCGCCCAACTGCCTGCTCCAGCTCCTGCAAAGATCACTCTGGCCGGAGAGAAAACCTGGAAAATAGAGATGAAAGAGCGGAAGTCAGACGAATTCATTCTCTGAGGCATATTGTACCAGACCAACACTCTCTTCGAGTTCGAGGGTATTCCATATGAGTACAACACTTTCACGGTCGGGTCGAGTCATTTTGTCCGATTTTCGTCACCCCCGTGACTGATGGAGTTCATGAGCTTGCTGATAAATGACGGCGAGAATGGCGCTGAAATAGTTGCAGTCCTGGAGCTGGGGGGACAAGTGGATGCGCAAGAAGAATTCCTTATGAGTTTTTCCTACGCCTTAAGGCATTATTGAAAATTGAGTTCACTGTTTCCTCGGCCGTCGACAGTCTCAGGGATATCAGTGCCACGATTGCTCACCCGGTTCAAGTTGAACGAGATATTGCTTTGATGCAGTCATCAGAAATTGGTTGGCTTCTCCCTCATCCAGCCCTTCCAAATCGTCCACAGGCTGAATACTTGCTATGCGTCCCTAGCGGCTTCGTTCAATACTGCACGGAGCCGTGCGCTCTGCTCGTTGAGCAGGAACTCTGCGACATCTTTCATGAGTAGGTTGTTGACCTTGACTTCGAGCGGTGACACGACATCGGCTAGAGTTGACGGCATGTGAGGACGGTAAGACGAGAGAGTCTTCAGGGGTTGCCCCACGACTGGCAGAAGCGTAGGAACCATTGGGCCATCGCGGATATCTTCTTAGGGATTTGGTAGGAAGAGATATTCGGGTTGGTTTGTGCCCACTAGAATTCTTTGTGTTGAAGAGAGCAGGGTCGAGATACGCCAGTGTGGCATATGCATCCACTTCGGAGGGACTTCACCACGTGACCGCCGCGTTGAGTCGCCGTCGCCGCCGTCGCTTGCGTTTACGAGCTCGGACTCTTCCTTTTTTTGCCCCTTTGTCGCACGTTCCTTTTGTTTACCCTTGATAAACACAGGTGGATCCATTTCCCCTTCGAGCCACACAGTACGAATGTCTGTGAAGGTCAACGCGCCGCTTGGTGTCTCCTGGAACTCCTTCAGGTGCTTTACCAAGTGTCATGTCAGTGATCTTGACAACATGCACAATCTCTTCCACAGAGCGGTGAAAATTGTTCGTTCAGGTGACGAGGAGACATGCGCCACATATGCCTGCGGGTCGATGTCCCTTGGTCATCCACTCGCGATCGAAACACTGCGCGAGTCGAATGGCGTCTGTCGCATCCCTTGTGCGTTCATCATCGAACGCAGCGAAGCGAGAGATATAGTGGGAGGGTGAATCATGTGTAGATAGTTACTACGAAGTATGTTTCGCAGCACAGCGTCAAGTAATCCGATCCCAAACGGGACGGCTCATGCGAAGCCGAATGGCACCGATGTACGTGACAGTGCGTCGTCTTCGAGTGGTACTCTGACCTTTGACCCTGACTCCTAGGTAGAGATGGGAGATGACGTTGTGGAGGCCGTAGTAACACCACCCGAGCATCTGGCATCATGCTACCGACCGCGGGTTCAGAACCAGGGCTTCGTTGACCGGTCAAAAGATATACCATTGCGCCATGATTGATCAGTACTTGGACATCTGACTTCCATCTGGCTCCGGGGTCCCTTACATGGTTGTAATCCTTCTCATGTTTTCTCACGAGAATGCCATAATATCGCCTGAACTTTAGCGGCCGCCGACATACAATGTTCTGGTTTTCTCTTGTGCCATTGACAGCCTGCGTGGCTGCTGCCAAATTGCACCGACTCGGACCATCCATCCATGCACCCTACAAACTGAAAGGTTACTCGAAGGGTCGAAGGTATGGAATTCTGCCCGTGAGTTGACCTGATTCGAAGGCCGCATGTCGGGCGCTGGGTGCATGTAATTCTGCCGCGGCGAAGGGTTGTGCCACGTCAGAGTTCAATTGGCGATTGGCAAATTGTTGAAAGATACACTAACCTATTACATATGGGAGTCGTCGTCTGGGGCTTAATAACTCGATCTAAGACCTGGGACTTTCATCCAAGCTCCCACAGTGTACTCCCCCTAACGCTCTCGCAAAATGCTCGACGACTACATTTCGAACGTGTCATCCCCGGCCCTCACAGGATTTCTTGTCGTGGTCTTTTTCTTCGTTACCCAGTATTTCAGGCGTGATCCAATGGTCAGTCCTACCTTCTTACACCTGTAATACCTAAACAATGTGATGCGCTTCCAGCTGGATGCTATCCCAACAATAGGGTTCTCTGACCCGATTCTCTCGTACCTCTCGGCTCTCCAATTTCGCTCTAAGAGCATCTCCATGCTCAAAGAGGGATATGAGAAGGTAATTTGTCTCGCCCCATAAGCCCTTGCATCGAACCGATGACGCTCTTCTTTTCAGACAAGACCAGGCCTATTCAAGATCGCCAGA
>QLOU01004233.1:0-13989 GCA_003313715.1 Russula abietina | reverse complement strand
GTGGGGTACATGGAGGAGTTGGCGTATGGGCATCCGGTGCAGGGAGTGGAGGACCTGGCACAGGAAGAAGCAACGCATGTGTCTGTTGTACAGCTAAACGATTGGCACGTTCTCTCTTTCTACGTCTCCGCTGTCCAAGGGCTCTTCTGGAAAAGGCGGAAGATGACGCATGACGTGGTTGCGGATGTGGCAAGGATGGCCCTGCAACATCAGTGTTACGTTCTCTCTCAACGTTTGCACTGTGTAACGGCTCTACTCGACTGAGTAGGTGACAGCAGAGTCCGTGATATAGGATTTCGCGCAGGGAGTGGTGGCGGTGGAGAACGTGAAGGAGGATCTAGTGACAGTGGACCTGCCCCGTGCGAGGTTGAGAGGGACGAAGAGGTCTGTCCTATTCCAAAACAGAGTCAACATAATAAAATTTATGTGCCCGTGATATCTGACGTGCTGTAAACTCACCCATATTCCACAGGCAGTGAGGGAGACACCAAATTGTGACAAGGGAGGCCAGAGCAGACTGAGCAGTGGATCTCGACGTCGAGGGAATAGTCATTGCCGATGAGGGGAGATGAGAGTGGAGCGACGGACGGTGTCGTTGAGGGAATAGTCTTCATTCCTGAGAGGCGAAGAGGTGGAGTACAGTTGGACGGCAAGAGAACGTTAAGAGTGGTTAGACCACGTCTACAGTAACTAGTACTGCATTTGATATTCCCAAATAAGCGTGTTTACGAAATTGCTTTGAAATTCAGTGTTTTGCCTTATTCGGTCATCATGTCTCAGTTGTCTCAGTTGACACCCGCTCCTGCTGCATCCTCGTTTGGCTACAGATCCACCACGCACCGCGTCCTGGATATCCCTGAACTCCTGCAAATAATATTCAAATTCGGAACGCGAGCTTCGAACGTATCAAACGCTCTCGTCTGTCGGGGCTGGCGAGAACCGGCCTTGGACAATGTTTGGCACGAAGTAGACGACATTTACTACTTGCTACAACTCCTCGCCCCTTTCCATCGCCGAAGTCGGATGGATTTTTATGTGCGTGGACCCTTTGTAGCTGGAGGACGCAACCTTCTAAAACACAGGTCCCTTTCCAGGAGTTTTCCCGTATTCCAACCCCCGAAGACTGGACGCGTTTCATCCCTTACGCTCGCCGTGTACGTTCTCTCAAGTACGGGACCGTCCTCAACGAGAAAGCCCAGAGCTTCGGAGACAGTGTCTTTGATGACCTGGCTCGCACGCGCACTACCCTGGAGGTTCTCCCAAATCTCCGATCCCTTTGGTGGAATTCAATCCCAAGAGCACGACACGCAACCGTCTTCATGCACGACAAAGTTACGGAATTCGCATTCAAAATTTACTCCGAGAATCTGTCGTCACTGAGCACAGATATTGTCGGACGTATGCCATCCCTCAGGTCGTTGAGGTGGACGAATTCTTACGAACCTCACAATCCCGACGACGACGAAGAGCTCCTGCAGCTCTTATCTAGTTTACAGAAGCTACGGGAGGTAACGCCGCCCAAGGACGTTCTTAGCAGCAAGTTCTTGAAGGCATTGTCTTTACTACCTGAACTTGAGGTCATACAATTTGATACCTTGGGCGGAATGCCATACCCTATCTTCCCTTTGGAGTGCACACTTCAGGAAGGCGCCTTTCCTATGTTGTACGACCTTTGTCTTAATTCTAATCTGGACGATATACGTGTTTACCTCACCGGTGGCGCGTTACTTCCGCGGCTGAGAAATCTCTCAGTGGAAAGTGTGCACTCGGAACTTCCCCTAACGGTTCAGCAATTCCTCACAGATGTGACCCGATGCTACCCTACGCTGGAGTTGATTGCGATGGACATGATTGTTGGCATTGAAGACCAAGACGACTCCAATCCACTATCACCGGAACATCTCTACCCTATCCTTTCACTCAAACAACTCACTCGCCTTGAGTTGCGACATAATCAGCCTCTCCGGATCTCTGAGGTCGACTTGAAAGAGTTTGGTGCGGCACTCCCAGCCCTTGACAACCTCGTCCTGAACCCAGAACCACTACAACTCACGAGACCAGAACTCACTCTCCATTCCTTACTGATTGTCGCCCAGCACTTTCCCAATCTATTTTACCTCGGCATTTACTTGGACGCTCAAGATACCACGATCCCCATGCCACATTCGCCTGCAAAGACACGGTTATTTCCTGATCTCCGAACACTTCATGTAGGCGTGT
The DNA here is from genome assembly GCA_003313715.1 of Russula abietina. Lineage (NCBI taxonomy): Eukaryota > Fungi > Basidiomycota > Agaricomycetes > Russulales > Russulaceae > Russula > Russula abietina. The sequence continues at coordinate 11,769 of QLOU01004233.1, read as the reverse complement.
CCCCGATTGCCTCCGAGGTACCAGTCGCGCTGTTCTTGTCACATCTTCTCTCGGAAAATGAGAGGGTGGAAATCCAATCGGGAATTTCATGGAACCCGACGCTCTTTGAGCGTTCTGTCGAGTATTCGGCGACCGTCGTCGAGCGCTGCAGTAAATGGGACGAAGTCGCGAATACTCTCCCTCTACTTTTGCAACTGCGTAAAGAGGAGAAGGCACATAGGCGGGACATCGAGAAGGAGGTGGAGGATCTGCGGATGAGAAATGAGGTGATTATGGGGAAGATGCAGATGAATGAGGGCGCCAAATCCGCGAGAGAGCTGTATGACAAAGGGTGCGTCACTTGTTAATCTGAGAGTTTGACGACGACTTGATTGTTTATTTATATCCTGAGGTTAATGACGATGTACTACTGTAATGTGACCTGGTCGGATATGTCATTGCTATGTCATTGCTTTCGTTTAATGATGGTGAACCTGAAGGGGCTCCGACTCGGAGATATGGGAATGCCAGAAATGGTCCATATCTGATATGGTCGCGATGTCATATATATATTGACTTGTGGCGTAACCTGAAAGCCTACTAGTAAGATGCCCCGCTGCAAGAGGGTCAAAAGCAAAAAGCGGGGAGAGGTTGTTGCCAGCTTGGAGGCCAGCCAGGGGTGGCGGGCGCTCGGGTGTATTTGGATCACGGACATGGCGTGGATACGATATTCAATTCTCTCTGACGGACCCGCCCTCCCCCGCCCTTCGAGATTTCCTCCGTCGTCAACTAACCTTCTTTATCCCTCATCGTTTCCCGTCCTCTGGCCTATCGCCTGTGCAGTTCCCATTTCCCGTCCGACTCGGGTTCGGGGCCGTTGATTGACCGGTAGTAACGTTTAGGTGGCGCTGAACCGACGCCCGTGTGAGTGTGTGACTCGGAGGGAAGCCCATGAGTGCTTCTACAGATCCCCGCAAGGGGAAACCTGGTCAATCATGTGCAGAATGTAGGAGGTCGGTCTTTTACATATTCTTCCTTCTGGACACCGGCTTATTCGTCCGACTCGGGACGCTCAGGTCGAAACTCAAATGTGATAGGTAGGGTATCGCTACGTACTGTGTTATTATCACTCGTTCAACTATGAACATGGGAAAAGAAACTTTCCTTGTCAGTCGTGTATCAGAAGAGGTTGCTCGGCTATTTGTCCAGATGGTCCGTCTTTTAATTATGTCTCTGTTGGGTTTAGCCTCGTGTTCATCTTCTCGTCTAGGAACTCTTGCCGCAACGAGGGGAAACAAGTGAGGCGCGCCGCGTCTTAACCTTTACGCGTCAACTGACCCATTGATTTGCCTCCTCACCATGAAGGGTATTGATGGCTCGCGCACAGAGGCTCAAAGAGCAGGTCCAAACTATGTCAGCCCGGATAAAGGAGCTTGAAACCACTCTCGCCAATGTACAGAGTGGGCCTGGCCCCGGAAACGGGTCTGTTTCCCGGGGCTCGTTGCAAGACCGAGAACCAGATGCTGTCGAGTACGAAAGAGAGCTCGACGGTGTGTCTGAGAGCATGGGCTCCCTGGCTATCAACAGTGAGGGAAAGGCCCAGTATTACGGTGCGTCGGCGGGTCCAGAGGTACGATTTTGTTCTCCCGACCTTGTCTCCAATCTACTAATGCCTCATTCATCGTAATTACAGTTTCTGCAACACCTCATGCCAGAGGTTTGTTCCGTTACTTGGCTCCATACCATGCATCCTAAAGTAGGTTTTTTATCAGGAACTCGATGCGAGCACCACACGCACAATCCAAGATCCAAAGCACCTGGGCTTACCCCGCGAAATTCTGGAGCTTGTCTACGCGTTCCCATTTGGTTTCCGAGATCGCGCTCACATGATTGTTGACTTTGCCAAATACATTCCGTATCGCGATAAAGCCATTGAACTAGCCGATCTCTGCTATGAACATTCAGCTTGGCTGTGAGTTTCCCGAGTTGATATCGGTGGCTTTGACAAATCAAAGCCTCTCCTAGCATCGATCCAATCCAGCGTGGAGACTTTGACAATACGATCCTGGAGCCCCTTTACGCTTCTGTTCACGATCCCGTTCCTTTGGTCAACTTCGAGCCTCACCGACTCTCGGTATTTTTTATTGTCCTCGGTGTTGGCGCCCTCTTCGATTCTCATCCGAGCACAAGAATAATTGCGGAGCAGTATCACGCAATTGCATGCGCCACCTTTTCGCTCGAGTCTATCGTGCACGGTGCGACATCTGCCTCCATCCAGGCGCTGTTCATGATGGCACACTTCCTTTTGTTCACGGATCGCTCCGGTGGCGAGCGCAGGTGGCTTATTATTGGACTGACTTGTAGAGTTATTCACATGGTGAGTTGGTCCCAACGTTACTTTTCGGAGGAAAGAATCCGACTTCGGGCTGGCGCTCTACTTTTCAGTTAGGATTGCGTGAGGACACAATTTGTAGTTTGCTGTTTTCCTTCGATTCCTGAATCCCGTTTAGAGCGCGATAGTGGGAGCTGGAATCTGGAAGAGGAAGAAGTTCAGCGTCGTCGCAACATCTTCTGGGAGTGCGTTACTTGGGATTGCTGGGCTGTAAGTGCTACTACGGCAACCGTGTTTGTATGGGTATTAAGGGGACCCTGGACTATTTGGCAGTGCATTTTATATGGGCGCCCTCCAGTGTTGGATCTCGCACATTCGGATTGTCGATTTCCACGAGACCTTGAACCTCACGTGTTGCCGTCTGGAAGTTCGGAGCTTGGATGTGAGCGCACACACTTTTCTGGAGTCGATAGTTTTCAGATCTCTCAATTTCTTTTCTATGTAGTCCATTCGTGGATGCATCACTACAATGCAGCTTGCCTCAGTGTATCCATACAACGCACCCATTCCGTGCACCGGGCGAGCTATCCATCATTTCTAGAACTAGACAAGCGTATCCGGTCATTTCCTGTGCCATCCTACCTTCACTCTCCTGTGTACGGGACTGAGAGACAGGACTGGGACGTCGCCCCTTCCCATGCCATGCGGCAATATTTTGCACCATGTTCGGTCGAATCAAGTGGGTAATTATCCCTGATATAAAGATATTCTCCGCTGTCTTTGGCTTGGCCCAACTCATGACAACGAAGTGCTGATCTATGTTATAGACCTCATATACATCCACAGGTCCTGGTTCGCGGAGGCGTTACGAGATTCACAAGATCCCCTCCAGCACGAATATAGTCAATCCGTAATTTCGATTTATCGCAGCGCGAATATCTTGATCAATGGTATGAGAGGTCTTTCCGCCGCCCACCCCAAGGAGGCTGGCCGCGTCTGGTTCTTCTGGTCATGTTTTTACACGTCATCCGTACGTATGTACGATCTGATCCGGGAGTTGCCACGCTCATCGCAGGATATCAATCAAGGTTCTACTGGGGGCAATTGTAGTCAAGTGCCCTGGCTGCAAGCTCGCCCGCCCTGCTTTGGCTTTGCTCGAAGAGTCCTTTACGGTCTACGAAGAAGGGTCGACACTGTGTCGCCCGCCCGCAACCGTGGTATGAACCAGCCCATTTGTTTTTTTGCCTCGAAATATTCCCCTTTCGCTAAATACCTTATACTATCGTTTTACAGCCAATGTTAGAGAAGCTTTGTGCTCGCGCCCGTCATACATATGCGACATTTTGTTCCAACGCTGGCGACGGAAGGCAGATAACACCAATCACTTTACCAGATGATATCCATGATCTCTCAGCATTTGGCGGTACAAAGGGTGGCGTGATCAAATCACCTGCGAGCAGTCCTCCGAAAGATGCGTTTTCCCCCGACTCTGAGTCATCCCTGTCGGCTGTGTCACGCGATTGCCCATCGAGATCGACACAGTCACCGACGGCAGGCTCTAACCCACATCAAGTCCAGCAATCGCAGTATGTAATGCCGTACACCACCGCCACTGCTGCTGCTGTGCAGGACGCGACCCCCACACAAAGTTCGCCGGATTTCGGGCCGTCGATGTTCGTACAACCACAAGAACAACTGTCCATGCTCCCCTCTTTCGAACCTAGGTATTCGGTATCTTCAGAGGGAACGCAATTTTCTTCTTCTCCCTTACAAGAGAGCGCTCATCAGCAAAATCCAATATCGCTTCTCCCGAGGGAGGGCCTTGAAGTTGATCTTGAAGCACTCGGGTTGCCTCCCATCCCTCAGCGGCAGATACAGCCGATGCAGTACAGCCTGTACCCGCAGCTAGAGCAATTCCGGGATATCTTCATGGGCGATAACACAGATATTCAGCCCCCTCAAGTCCCTCAGGATGAGGTGTGGTGGAAATTTGTCAATGATGATCTGGGAATTCAAGGGATATAGCGGGGCACGATCTGTTTGGACTTCAGTTTGCTGAGTGGGGGATTCTTTTTTTCACTCTTTGGTTTGGATCCGTGTACGAGTTTGCGTAGTTGATTAAAAAAGACCATCTAGTGTATTTTTCTTCCTTTCCTCGTGATCATTACTGTACTGTAACGTATGACATCGGATGCTTAAGTGATGTCCGATAGTCACCGTGCTCTAGATAATTTGTGTTTCAGTTTCTTATGTTTTATGTTGTGTCCATAGTAATAAGCCCATGTGTCTCAGACTTTGCGGCAACCGCCGCTTCGTCTGCCTGGTTCATAGCCGTGAGGAGGGAATCGATGTCGGGGGTAGCGACAAAGCGTCGGCAGATTTCGCCAAGCACGCGTAAATCTTTAGTCGAGCGATCGACGTGAACGGCTTGCTGCAAAAACGATGGTTGCGTCGCGGCAGTTACCTATGTTGCAGACTGGTCAAGTAACTAACGATATCATACGAAAAGGGCACTCTCACATCTAGCAGGATGCCATTTGCAAGTCGCATCTTGACGGTGCCGCTCTGGTATATTTCGAGCTGTCCAATCACGCCATCGACGTGTGCTGGCGGTTTCTCTTTGTCCACGTCCTCGGGCACGGGCACGGGCGCAGGAGGCTTTGTATCGGCTGAAAACGAGACACGCTTACTTTCATTCCCAGGTGCATTGCCTGGTGGTTCGCTCTTATCGGGCTGCGTTGGTAGTTCTGGGACGAAAGTAGGGAAGGGTGCGGGGAATTGGAAGAAGTATAGACGCTCCTGTTGCAAGCCTTGATCCTGCACCACAAGTTAAAAAAGTCAGTTTGTTCTGAGAATGTAGCGAGTGAGCGAGCGAGCAGAGTCATTCACTTCTCTTTCTTGTGAGAAATCGACGATGATGTTTTCCATCTCTTCTTCCTCTTCGCTTTCGCTGAGGTCCAAGGCATTGGCAAGATTAATGTCCCCTGCGTCATCAACAGTTGGTAATCCATCCATATCCATGGCCTCCTGCTTAGCTTTTCAAAGATGGAATTAGTAACCCTTCCTCGAAAGTGCCGGCGGTAAAAGGCAAGCATGCGCACCTTTGCCCTTGACCACGGCCGCCTGTTCTTCCTCTTTCTTAACCTTCATAACTTTCTTCTTTGTCTTTTCGTGTTTACTCTCCCACTTCAGACTCTCAGGAGCCATCCAGTCCATCGCATGCACGTTCTTCATATCGACGATCTCCACGCCCTCATCCGGGTCGGAGTACACCTCGGCGTCTTCGTCAATATGCACGCGCCGCTCGACGCGCTCCTTCAGCGTTGGTGCTGGAGTTTTGGTCAAGTTTGCGCCGAGCCCGGCTGCGTCAGTGGAAGGGCCTCGGGGCGCGGCAGACATCGCAGAGACACGTGGACCGCCATGCCAAGCGGACGAACCAGCTTTTGAGGGTCCCATCGCGAACGGCCCACTTGCCGTCATCTCCTGCTGGGGTGGCCGCGAAGGTGCGGCTCCACGCGCGCTTCGCGATGCGTCGCCGCGCCCACGACCACGCCCTTGGCCCCGGCCACCACGGTCAGAGGGTGCAGGTGCACTGCTTGGGGCGGAAGCTTGTGTTGTGGGTTCCTCCCTAGATACCTGGGATAAGCAATGTACGAACGGTAGATGACTCGAGGACGTACGTACTCCTTCTTCCGTCGTGTGGGAAGAGTCGGGACGAACTTCATCTTTTGGGTACCCGCTCTAGTGGTATCTGCGGGCATTTTTGCAAGGCTTGCTATCGCCTTTCCTGTGCTTGATGGACCAGGAGTTCCCGACATTGTGTTGGGAGGTGGTATGGATGACACGAGCACGTGATTATCATGCAGTGGCATTTACAGGCACATTTACATCAGTTTTCAGTACGTACTTCAGTCCGATCGCTCATGGCTGCTGAACCCAAGCATTTTCGTGTCACCTATAATCAGGTCCATAATCTCATCAAACGTACGGCAAAGGAAATCGCAGAATTCAAACCGGATGTCTTACTAGCCATTGGTAAAAACTCTAATATCTAATCCGTCTCATCTCTCTTTTAATGATGCGATCGATACAGGCGGAGGGTTAGTACTCTGCTTGCTTATCTGTCACGCCAATTTTGACCAATCTCGGACAGCGGTTTCTTCCCTGCTCGTGTTTTGGTATGTCGCCGATCTCCGCTTTACCCTGTAGCCTTTGACGCTAGCTCTGTCGCTGCATCAAGCGAACTTACTTAAAGAACCCTGAAACCGACACCAGAGTACCTATTTTTGCCATTGGCCTGTCCCTATACGAGAGTATCCCTGGCCTAACAGCTGAGCAAATTGGAAATCAAGTCGTCAAGACTCAATGGCTGTAAGTTGTACTCCGCCATATACTGTAATGTTTTCATATTTGACTCCATGACCTCTCAGCGGACCCGAAACCAGGCGGAGTATTGTTGGGAAGCGGGTTTTGGTCGTGGTATGTGTATATATCTCTTACTTGACTGAGTCCACATGGATTGTTTCGTCTTATCACAGGACGAGGTCGACGACTCGAGAACAACCCTACAGTACGTACCGGCTTTCGACACGCACGCGTCATTTTGATGGATCTCCATTAGATATGCGCTATCTGAACTGCAGAAGGATGTCGAGGAAGCAAGGCAGCTCTTACCCGAAGACAAACGCGAGGGTTTGAAGACACGATTCGCGGTCTTCGTTGTTCATAACAAGCTGAAGCCTAAAGTTGGCTCGCTCCCAGAGGATGTCTCGTGAGTGATATCCTGAATGCCTTTAACCTATCATCGAACATGCATCTTCGTAGCTATTTTGTGGGTGAGGAGGTAGGAGACCTGTGGTGGGTTGTACGCAGATCGACATGGGTAAATTTACTGACAGGACACCCAGGCTGGACTATCCGTGGGAAGCATCGTGAGAGGTTCTGTTCTCATTGTTACAATTGAGACTCATGCAATTTCGGTTCCCCAGCGATATTGAGGAGCACGATCGCCTCGTGCTGGCACAGCATGAAGCGTAATACTTACTGGCGCAGGAGCTCGACGCGTGTCGCGGTGGTGGCACGCGTAAATAAAATTAGACAAACGGGACGTTATTTGGTTTACTGCGGCCTTGAGGCAAAAGGGAGGGATAACATGTTTACAGATTGGTTGCGGAATTGGCTGCGGGACAGAGAATGTGTGTGACAGTGTGTAGTAGATGGTGGTGTTATGTGCGGGGCGAGTCAATAAATAGTCCGAGTCGCCGTACCGGACCTCAAGTTTAGTCCGCTCACATTCAGAGTGTGATAGCTGAGAGTATTAATTGCTTTCGTGGCCACCTATCGTATCCCTTGGCAGCACACGTCGTCCTGTAAACGACCTACTGTGGTACTCGGGACCCGATCTTCTCCCCGGAATTCTACGTTGACAACGTCTCCACACTCTCCCAAGTGCTCCCCCATTAAATCCCGCCTCTCTTGGCCGGACTTCCCTCCTCCTTCTCTGAACTCGTCTTGAACGACTCACCTAGAAGGATGTCTGATGAAGATGAATACGAGGTGTTATCCCCCAATGCCGGATTGGGAGTACGTCAGCGCCTGTCTTCCTTTGCGAGCTGCATGATCCTTTTCTCTGATATATTACATGTCTTTTATAGGTCAATATGCTCGCAGGTGCTCTCGTAAGTCCCTGACCCTAAACGTTGAGCTATGTGGTTTAAGATTGAGACAATTTTTTTCTTCTAGGCTGGTATCACAGAGCACTCTGTGATGTTCCCCGTTGACAGCATTAAAGTCGGTTGGCTTCCTTTTTTTGTTGTGCACGCGGTGTCGCGTCGAGTGCTCGTTCCCCACTCATCTGGGCTGGGTTTTTTCTATGTAACAGACACGCATGCAAGTATTTGCTACTTCGCCAGCGGCGATGTACACGGGGATCGGAAATGCTTTCACGCGAATATCTTCGACCGAGGGCGTGCGCGCGCTATGGCGAGGCGTGTCCTCGGTTATCGTGGGGGCTGGTCCAGCACACGCCGTTCACTTCGGGACGTATGAGGCTGTAAAGGAGTTGACGGGTGGAAACCGGGAGGGAAGTGGGATGCCGTGGTTATCGGCGCGTAAGTCTCCACTGCTTCGCGATTGTCACCCTTGGTAGTGCTGACGAGCTTTGACCCGCTGGTTGCCAGCCCTTGCGGGTGCTTCGGCGACAATAGCCAGCGATGCACTCATGAACCCCTTTGATGGTGCGCGTCGTTCATCCCCGAACCTAGGCCCAAACTTATCCCCGCCGCGTAGTCATAAAACAACGAATGCAGGTGCACCAATCTGAATTCCGCTCCATTATCACCTGTGCGAGCACCGTCTTTCAAAAAGAAGGGATAGCCGCCTTCTACGTCTCGTACCCAACGACGCTCACCATGACCGTACCCTTCACCGCCGCTCAATTCACCGTATACGAACACGTGAAGAAGTTCATGAATCCACGAGGAGATTACTCACCCTTATCGCACATCGTAGCCGGAGGTGTCGCTGGCGGTGTAGCCGCGGGTCTAACGACCCCGCTCGACGTTGCCAAAACGCTCTTACAGACTCGGGGCACTTCGACGGAGCCGGAGATCCGGTATTGCCGGGGTATGCTAGACGCGATTAGAATCATTTGGCGACGAGATGGGTTGCGCGGGTTTTCGAGGGGCCTCTCGCCGCGAGTGGTCACGCACATGCCAAGCAACGCGTTGTGCTGGCTCTCTTATGAGTTCTTCAGTGCGTGGATGGTTTTATTGCTCTTGAGTGAATGCTGACCCGCGTTTTGTTCTCTCAATGAAGAGGCAACGATGCGTGAACGGCCATGACATGTAGAGATGCTTAATTGTTTGCCCATAGATACTATCTTACCGCTGTGATGCTTTATAATGGACCGGGTTGTGTTGCTGACGTCATCATTGAATACACCCTCTCTCTTCCTCTCTTCCTCACCAACAAGTTCGTGATGCCAGTTCCAAGAGCCCTTATGGATCAGATCCGGCAGATTATCCCGCCTCTCAACGGGAAACTTCACAAAGGCCAATCAGGCATGTCCGCCATGTACTTGCCTCACTACTATCCCTCTCACATGTCACAGGCCGAGTAGGAGTACTCGGAGGCGCCCTCGAGTACCTTTCTATTCTCCGATGGGAACAATTAGTTTTCTAACGGAATTGAATTTCAGCTACACAGGAGCGCCCTACTTTGCCGCGATCGCCGCACAAAGAGTAGTACGTTCCGTACGGCTGAATCTCTTTCTATCGCCTGTTAAACTGCGCGTTCAGGGTGTAGATCTCTCTCATGTAATCTGCGCTCCAACTGCTGCAAACGCTATCAAAACTTATTCTCCGGATCTTATTGTGCATCCAATTCTCCGCGAAGAGACGTATGTCGTTCTTGAGGTTCTGTTATCTCACCCACGGACGTCAGAGCAGGCCCCCAAACTTGTTGCGTCCTGAGCTCACTGCCCTGTTATCTCGCTTGCATGTTCTTGTCATTGGACCAGGGCTTGGTCGGGAGGAATACATGCAAACTTTTGCGCGTCTTGCTCTCGACATCGCTAAGGAACAGGGCATGTTCCTCGTAATCGACGCAGATGGCCTTTTTATGGTCGGGCGCCAATTAAATCTCGTCAAGGGATACAGGCGCGCCGTCCTCACACCCAATATCGTCGAGTTCCAAAGGCTAAGCGAACAAGTCGTACGTGTAGCGCCATATGTTCTTTTCTATAAAGACACGCTTGTTCCACGTGTCAGGACATTGATCCCAATACACCGGCAGAGGAACGTGCGTCGTCGGTGTCAAAGGCATTGGGCGGCGTGGCCATCCTCCAGAAGGGTGAGTCGGATATCATCGCGGTCAATACAGAAGGGGCCGAATCTCGCGAGGCACATGAAACGTCAAAGATCTCGCCACACGAGAGCGAGCAAAATGAAGTCGTCGTCGTACAGACGTCTGGGGGAATGAAGCGTTGCGGAGGACAGGGTGATATTCTTAGTGGAGGCGTAGGCGCCTTCCTAGCATGGGCCAAGTGTTACGAAAGCGGCGCTTTTGGGGACAAGACGATTTCCGTGTCTCGCATGCCGATTTTGGCAGCGGTCGGGGCGAGCATGGTGACGCGGACGACGTCACGACTAGCCTTTGAGAAAGAGGGAAGGGCTGTAGTGACGCAAGATATGTTGAAGGAAATAGGTAGCGCTTTCGCAGAGGTATTTAGATCCGAGGGTACTGGCAAGCTGTAGTCGTCGGGTGACGTATCGTGGGCGGTGACGTATTAGTACGATCACGTGTAATACGGTGATATAAATCAGTCGCTCTCCGCCTTTTGGAAGGCAGCTTGAAGTCTCTTGCTTATCCAGTCATGTCGGTCAAGGAGATCTCTACCAAGCCATTCGATGGTCAGAAACCGGGTACGTCTGGCCTACGAAAGAGGTGATCTTGTCAATCGTCTCTGCAAAGTCATTGTATCTTACTCACCCCATGCCATCTGTAGAGTCAAGATCTTCCAGCAGGAAGTGCGCATACAGCACTCCATGTCTCTGAAGATCGTTCTGATGTCACAGTAATAGCACTACACCGAAAATTTTGTACAATCGATCTTCGATGCCATTCCCCTCTCCGGCTCTACCTTGGTTGTTGGCGGCGATGGGCGCTACTACTCGCCCGAGGCCGTGCAGATAATTTTGCGCATCGCGTCCGCAAACGGCGTATCCAAGCTCATCATCGGGAAGGACGGTATTCTGTCCACTCCCGCAGCGTCCGGTGTCATTCGTAAATACAAGGCAAACGGTGGTATCCTACTCACTGCCTCGCATAATCCTGGTGGACCCAACGCGGATTTCGGTATCAAGTACAATGTTGAGAACGGCGGACCTGCTCCGGAGAACATCACAGAGAAGATATTTGCAAGGACCAAGACGATCTCGTCCTACAAGGTCCTAGAGGCGCCTGCAGTAGACCTTTCCAAACTTGGCGATACGACCTACGGCCCGCTCAAGGTCTCGATCATCGATTCCGTCAAAGATTACCTAGAGCTGCTTGAGACGATCTTTGACTTTGAACTCATCAAATCGTTCCTTGGATCCCACAAGACGGACTTTAGGGTGTTGTTCGATGGTCTGCATGGTGTCACTGGACCCTACGCCAGAGCAATCCTTCTCGACACACTCGGCCTCCCAGAATCCTCCACCCAAAATTGCGTGCCTTCTCCTGACTTTGGCGGGGGACACCCCGATCCCAACCTCACATACGCACACTCACTTGTTGAGGCCGTCGAGAGGGACAGGATTCAATTTGGTGCTGCGAGCGACGGCGACGGCGACAGGAATATGATATATGGCACAAATGCATTCGTCACTCCTTCTGACTCGGTCGCGATCATCGCAGATTGGGCGGAGGTTATTCCCTACTTCAAGAAAGGGGGTGTCAAAGGCCTCGCCCGTAGT
>QLOU01004221.1:20864-34246 GCA_003313715.1 Russula abietina | reverse complement strand
TCTCATGAGTCTCATCATGCGTTCAGATGTCGGACATCCAGGGGTCCCGAGTCTCAGAGAAAATACGTCCCTTGATAGGTCTCACTATAATCAGTGCCTCGGTGCGGTGATGACCCCGAGCGGTATCTTCTCGAATGTTAGGAACTCGACTTCAATTGCGCATCTGCCGCCGTAGTTCGAAACCCGAAACCTGGCCGAGATCCCCAGACAGCGAAGTAACCTAAGAATGGGTGCCACAGTATATCTCTATTGAAAGTTGCACAAGTACAGTACTGTCAATCCGGCCATTATTTTTCAGATCCAGATTTAGACCGTTGCCACAGGCGGACTACCGTGATCGCCGTGTGGTGCTTGACAGCTTGACAGGTCAATCAATCTCTATTTTCGTCAATATTTTGTTATGGCAAGCGGATTGGACACGCTCTTTTAGTAACCAAACTCCGCTCGCCAAATATCTGCCGTCAAATGCCGAGGTCAAGACCCCTGTCACCGCGTCCTTAGGTTTTTATTATATAAGATCACATGCTCAATGTCGATTACCTAAGTTCAAATTGTAATGTCGTTAGGACAAAGTGTACAATCCTCAGTCTCATTTTCCTAGCTAGCTTGTACAGTGTTAGAGATACAGAATCACAGATATCTGGCATGTCGATAGAATGACCAGGGCTTTAAAGCCGAGATGCAACACTACTTCTACCAACGGACTGGTCTACAAACTGAGCGGACTGGCGCCTCCTTGTGAAATGACGACGTGGATGTGATCAGCGAGACGGCGAAGGTCATTCTGAATCCGAGATGATCATGTCGCGCTGTCTGTCGCCCAGATTCAGCCCCAGACTCGCCCTCTAGACCGTGAAGATTACGCCGGTGGGCCCCTCCGATGGCAGCGTTTTGGACGGTGGTCTCTCCGATAGCAGTTGGTATTGATGGCAACCTAGGTAAATTGAAAAGAACATTGCCAGTGAGATCTGTGGAGTAATGTTAAGTCTCGTCGTTGTGGCAAATCGAAAACTCACTGCTCTTGAGATCTGCATGGATAATAAGCGATGGCCCCGTTAAAACTTCTTCCAAGTCAGAAACGGACCCTTCCACGATGTCTGTAGTTATGGAGGACGTCGAGATGCTGGAGAGTGTCCCAGCCAACGCGACTGAAGTTGGTCTAAAAGACAGTGACGGTGGAACCACCATCATGGACGATGGAACTTGTAACAAAGGGGAGCGGACCGGAGCAGGAAGGGGTGGAGATGATGCAGTGACTGATACGGATATGCCGGCGCTAGAGAAGGTGACGAGGAAGAGGAAGACATAATCGATGGCAACTCACTCGACTGGCTCTCGTCAATCGCACTCAGTCGGCTTGGCCCCTGAGAAGTGTATGTGGAGGCGGTGGGTCACAAGATAAATGTATCAAATGAGATGTCTTGCGGTTCAGGAAAAGGGATTGCACCGAAGGGGAAGCCGCTAGAATTGATGGTTTGTAGGTGTCATCTGTTTTGGTTTGGGTGCCCACTCTCAGATAGAATGACTAGGAGCTGCTCAAGGACTTACAGGGTGATACGATGGTGTAATAAGGATGCTCAGGCTTGGGGTCCAACCAGGTCGACTCCGTGACTGACGACGACAGTTGCGACGTTGTTGGTAGCGTCTCCGGTGATCAGATGGTGAAGGTCCTGACAAGGGAGGTGGAACTGATCTTACAGAAGTCGGAAGATATGACAGAAAGGCTTGTTATGGACTCACTGGCAGGAAGTGGGAGAGTGCGGTGCAGAGATAGAGAGGCGGCCCGAGATGAGTCGGAGTACTGAGCCACACCGTGACTTCTGCACGCAAACACCAGTGCTGTGATATATTCAGACACAGACTAACTTTGGGGGGGCTTGCTTTGGATTCGATCGAGACACTTAAGACACTCTTTGTGGTTTCCGATTCTAACGAACACACTGCGCCGGTCATTCATCCCCAGGTAAACCATGCTCACCCATCGGGCATAGCCGCATAACACCCACCGCTTGCCCACTGCGGCCATAACCGCCGCCTTCGGCAATCCATGAAAGTGGTGAAATAGAGCACAGAACACGATGCGGGCCAGAGGATGGCACTGCACAACTGTGACGGGCATCAAACACATCATACCATGATTGAAAGGCAATCTCGAGCTCGACGCGTTATTGGTCGAATGTAACTGTCAGATGGGGTTTGATTCTACTGTAATGGATCTGACTTATCAATTTGTCGCCCGTGAAGTCAAGACAAGGGGAAAACCGCCAGACCCCATACTAATGCTTCGCTTTACAAGGGTAATGATCGCAAATCGCACTTGTTCACGATCCTCCTACACCAAAGGCATTCCTCGTGGAAGAATGGATCACCATGAACGACAGTGACCATCGATTCATCAAATATCTTAATAGTTAGAGTCGCGCACCACCACATCTCAGTCCCAGTACCGCAAGCTTCCAAGGCTCGCGAAATTACCGACTTCCTCATATTCGCCCAGCACGTTCAGTGGATGAAGAGCCAATACTCAGCATACACTTCAGATTACCAAGGCGCAGGTGATCTTTTAACAGACCCACAGATCATGTCAAACCGTATTGGTGATGGAAACATACCGAGCATGTTCAAGGAAATCCGTAGCAACCACCGCTGCAATCACTACTGCCATCTAGCAAAGAGCTGACTGCTATTATACTCAAGTTACTCCGAGTCTGCGGCAAAACATTTCATTAATTTCTGCTCTCCGTAGCCATCATTCGTTTAGTTGTTATTTGTTTCCACTTTACATAGCAGCGCCATAATGTACTTGTTTCCGATACACATGGCCACCCAAGGGTGATGGGCTTGCAGTGTTTATGTTTACTCTTGGTGGGTATCGTTTACCGGGAGTGAATCATCATGAATGTGAATGGCTGCCGCAGCGTGTAAATGTGTTCTTCGGGATCGGAACTTGAAGCCCACAAAGCGTATCTTGGTTGCAGGACCCAAAGTTGAGTCTATGTCTGAATATATGATATACAGCACCGGTTTGCGAGAGCGAACCGACGTCGCCGTTTGCAACTGCAGAAGTGTGTCCGACAGAAGCGTCGACTGAATACGAAGATGCGGAATTTCGCCGCAAGGAAAAGATTGTCGTCGGAAGGAATTCAGTTCAGGCTGCTGTCCGGCCTGTCCCCGAGCCGATCAAACAAGTCGTTCCACAACCTGTGGAACGGGTCACTACTGAACCTGTTGAAGACGCAGTTCCTACGCCTGCTGAAGAAGATGTACATGTTGTTCCCCTTCGACGCGCCGGAGAGGAGATATCGATCGCCATTCCGGAGCCGGTTGTCACATGTCACTGTCGAACGTCGAACTCGAACATTCGAACATATCGCAGGGCCACGAATAATTGAAATTCCCCGAGAGTTCCCTATCGTCCGTCCTCTCCCACTGCCAGCTCCCCTGTAGGGACTACTCTAACTTTGTCTACAACGAGTATCAGTATCGCCAGGCGTATGCCACTTCCTGAGTCAGTGAGTCCGTTGCAAGCCCTTCTGTCGTCTCTACTGAGTCACCACTGGCAGTCACTTCTGTAAGAACCCTCCCACCTCCCTTGCCAGGACCTTCCGCCATTCGTTCACCGGACTCGCTACTTGCGACTGACGTCAGTCACCGAGTCGACCCAAAGCACCCTTACGTCGCCGCCTCACTAGTCCTTCAATCCGTGGGTCTCTGGGCACTAAAAACAGATGATACCTACGAATCATCAATTCTAGCGGCTTCCTCTTCGGTGCGATCCATATCTTCTCCTGAACTGCAAGGCATCTCGTTTGATACATCTATCTTGCGACCCACCGCCTCCGCCTCCACATACACTTCTCAGGGACCAAGCCGATTGAGTACGATTGACGAGAGCCAGTCGAGCGAGTTGCCATCGATTATGTGTGTTCCTCTTCCTCGTCACCTTCTCTAACGCTGACAGCAATTGTATCCGTATCAGTCACTGCATCATCTTCGTCCCTTCCTCCTACGGTCCGCTCCCCTTCGTTGCAAGTTCAATCATCCACGACGGTGGTAACACCGTCACTGTCTTCTAGACCAACTTCAGTCGCGTTGACTAGGACACCCTCCAGCGTCTCAACATCCTCCATAACGACAGACATCCTGGAAGGGTCCGTTTCTGACTTGGAAGAAGTTTCAACCCATCGCTGTTATCCACACAGATCTTGAGAGCAGTGAGTTTTCGATTTGCTACAGGCGACGAGACTTAACATTACTCCACAGGCGAAGGGACGACGACAAAGACCGAGTGCTGAGTGGCAGAACCACTGATTACATGGGCAAGGCGATGAATGCAACACAAATTGGCGATTTTTGGTAGCCCGCGCGTCCATGCATGCAAAGGTCGACGCGACAGGGTTCGTCGGCGTCTCTCGACCCTTTTGGTACTCGCGGTAGTCACGGTGCCGTGTGCCGCTTTCGCTCTCGACGGTGAGGCCGTCGGGCGTGATAAGCTCCGAAGCCATCAATCCGAGGGAGCAGCTAAAGCCCCGCGCGAGGACGTCCGACCGTATATCTCTCCGTCATGATTCTTTGTTGCGTTTCCCCTGGCATATGTTCGAGTGTTAGCCCGAGTGGCCCTCGTGGTAGTATCCCATCTATCCACTCTGACTCGATGACCATACTATTGAAGAGGCCATCGTCCAAAACGCTGCCACCGGAGAGGCCCATGGCGTAAATCTTCACGGTCTAGAGGGCGGGTCTGAGGCTGACTCTGGGCGACAGACAGCACGACAATCAAGGTATTCATGGTCATCTCGGGTTCAGAATGACCTTCGCGGTCTCGCTGATCGCATTCACGTCATCATTTCACAAGGAGGCGCCAGCCTTCCTTCCTTCAGTTCAGTCCGCTCAGTTAATAGACAAGTCCCGTTGAAGTCCGTTGGTAGGAGTAGCATTGTATCTTGGCTTTAAAGCCCTGGTCATTCTATCAACATGCCAGATATCTGTGATTTTGTATCTCTCGCACTGTACAAGCTAGCTAGGATAATGAGACTGAGGATTGTACACCTTGTCCTAACGACATTACAATTTGAACTTAGGTAATCGACATTGAGCATGTGATCTTATATAATAAAAACCTAAGGACGCGGTGACAGGGGTCTTGACCTCGGCATTTGACGGCAGATATTTGGCGAGCGGAGTTTGGTTACTAAAAGAGCGTGTCCAATCCGCTTGCCATATTTTGTCAACACTTAGCGCCTCTTTCAATTCACAGGTACCGGAAATACAAATCTCCCAAGGACTAAATTCACTCAACACAGTTTACCACTGAATAGTACTGTTATTGTATACAAATCTACGTTCTACTACGGCACGTCCTAATAATTAATAGGTCGGCGACGCCTCAGTGAACGATCAACGCATTTGCATTCCGTACATACGAGGTACTACGGCCCAGTTGCTGTTGTCTCCTGAGACGTTCTTCCTCTTACGGGTCGTGCCCGCGGACGCGGACGGGATGCTGTTCCGCTGGGTGGGGGTGGCGTTTTGCTAGGCGAGCTCGAGCCCGATCCCTTCGCACCTTCGAATTCGCTACCACTGCTAACAGTGACACTCCGCTTGCGCTTGCGTGAGGACCCAGCTCGTGCACCCCGAGCACCCCCTTTGCCTCCTCTACCCCTCTTTCCAGCGGCGGCACCCACCGAACCTCCTCTACGACCCTTGCCACGTTTAGCAACTGGCCGTGGTGCGTCGTCCCCTTCCAAGGATGAAGAAGAGGATTCTTCCTGTGCGCTACTATTACCGTTATTGGTCTTCTTCTTCGACTTGCCCTCTTTCCGCTGCTGCTCACGAAAGTCGTTGACCACCTGCTGCAGCCGCTTGCTCGCATACGCTTTGCGGTTTCGCGGCGCGATAACGCCACCAGCAGAGTTGACGCCAAAGAATTCGTTCAAGTTGCCCTGTTTATTCAGTGCTTGCGCCTATCCGTGTGCAAGGCACGCGTGTTAAAAAAAGATCACCCACCCCATCACATAGGAATAGGCGGGAAGGCACACCTGGTTACGCTTTTGAATCTTCTGGATAATTGGCAATAAAAGCTCTTCAACCTTGGACTGGTTCCATCCAAGTTCTTGTAAAAGCAAGCTTCGTGTCCAGTATGCTGTGGTTAGCTATCATATCATCGATCCTTGAATGTTACTTACTCGCGTAGTCCATCAAGGTCAGGAAGTCCCCACTTGAACGGTTCTTCAGAGTTATCGATAGTTGGGTTGTAGTAGGCATCTCGCTGAACATCATCAGTACTTAGTGAGCCCTAGAGGTTACTTTAGGTATTTACCACAACAGGATTAGGCCAGTCGTCGGGAATGAAAAGGGTTTTGAAACGTTTCTTCTGTTGGTGTGAACGTCATGGGTAAGTTCCTATGCCATCTGAGCCACAATACTGCAACCCACAAAACGCCGTCGAAAATTGCTTTGGGATTCCTCAGGCTTGTCACGCCCAGATTGTACGCGCTGCCACCATTCCTTGAACTTTTGTAGACCGTTACTCCCAGTGAACTCTTTCAATAGTTCCATGGCAACGACGGGACCAACTCCAGGAAGGCCCTCGACGTAATCACTACCAAGGAGATATGCGAGCTGCACGAGCTTCTCGCGGTCAATGCCAAGCTCGCGCGCAAAATCTGCCAGGAAGAAACATTCGACGGTCTTGGATTGATTAAACATGTTCTTGTACACCCGCGCCCCGCCGAAAAGGAATACGTCCGAATCATCCGTGATGATGCCTTCGACAAGGCCAAGTTCAACAAGCGCGGCGCACTGCGCTTCCGCCTCCATCGGGGCCGTGATATACGGGATACCGAACAAGCGGAGCATCACCTGTGCAGCAGTGAGTATACGGAAGGAAGAGAGAAACCGATTCGTAAGACCGAACCATGATTTGGGCGATCATTTGTTGAGTGATATCTTCAGAATCGCGCATGGCTGCTTTCTTCTGCTGGTTCAATGTCTTTATCTCCTCGTCGATCTCACGACGGACGTCGTCGAGATCTTTCCCTTTGACTTGAGATAAGAAGCGGGCAAATTCACCTTCCTCTGCATGCGGGTCCATCTCCTGTGCGGCATCCCAAGACTCTTCAACCGTAGTCGCCTTCGATGCTGGGGTCTCCATGGTAAAAAGTGAATCTTCAACAGGGGATGGGGAACGAGACCAGTCGCTAATCACATACTCCTCTTCGGATTGTTCAGGAATGACGTCAGGTTCACGAGTAGAGTTTTGTACACTTGATTCGGGGGACGGTATTTTGTCGACGCCAGTTTGGCCAATCGGGAAATTATCGTCGTCAAAGTGAACTTTTGTCGCGCGTCTTGGGGTTGAAATAATATCCTCGGGTTTGAGAGATTCAAGAGGAGTGGTAGGCGCGGATAACCTTTTCTCTGGTATCGAGACTGGAACAGGTTCCATATCCTCGTCCGAGTCGCTTACGTCCCCAAATTGTTCCTCCACAGGTTCTTCTGCCTTGAGTGACTCATCTGCCACGGTTGGGAGAGGTATATCCCCCAATGGGGTATGCGCGGTATTCGGAGTAGTGTGGGTGCCAACGACAGGAGAAATTGCCTGTTTGACTTCGTCCACCTCACTAAGGTATTCAAGTGAGGCATCGTCACTGAGATCAAGCGATGGAAATGAGTGGCCAATTGAAGGCTTAGGTGTTTTAAACATAGACACTTTCGGAAACGAAGATGAAAGCCTTCGGGCCATTGAGATAGACTTGGGCGTCGGTCCTGCATTTGCAATCGCCAACGCTGTTTCGAGACGCCCTGGGACGTTCAGTTCATCGCCATCAGAGACCTCATGCCCAAGGCTACTTCCTCCAGTGGAGATGGCGTCTGCAGACTGTTGCCCTTGAGACTCGTTTCTGGACGCCTCAAGAGCGTGCCGCAGTTCAGCGTTCTCTTGAGACTCCAAAGATTCCTGTAAAGCCAGTTGCATGATAGTCTCGTCGTCGTCGGCAGCGGCGGCTGGTGACATCGGTAAATTCTCATCGGAGTCAGGAACAAACAGTGGCTGAGCTCTCTGTTTCATTTTTTGGAACTTTGTCGAAAGAGGCGTCAGATTTTTCTTCGGTGTCCTACGTTTGCCAATACCGGCCAAAGCCATGTGTCTCTGGAACTCATGTAGGTCCTGGTCGGGTGATGGCTGTCCAGGTCTGCAACGCCACAGTCAGACAATAACGTCAATGCGAAAAAAAGACATTCGGCGACGGCGAACATTGCAACCTCTTCCATATCCAAGTCGCTGTCTCCGGGTTCGCCTTCTGGAACGGTGGCGGGATCCTGATCGATTTGGATGGGATTTTCTTTGCTGCCATCATCGCGAATCCCCAAAATCCAACCGCCCTCCCCATCCGTCTTCTTGATGAGGACGTACTCCCTGTTCCGCTCGCTCGCTATTCGAACGGGTATAGAAACGTGCGCCTGGCCAATGGTGTCAGTGGTGATCAACAGTTGCTGCGTGAGTGTGTTTCGCTGCTGGAGGTTTTTAATTTGCTCCTTCGAGAAATCGAGGGGTGTGCGAGATTTTTTGAGCATATTCTGTAGACGTTTGTAGGACGTCTGGCGAGACTTGAGACGAAGGTCGCCAACAACCTCGTACTGCACTTCGGTAGGGAGCTCCCTGAATGCAGGCGCAGTAACGTCGAAGTCTTCAGGACGCATCTCCTCTATGAACGCGCGAAGCTCTTCCTCGGTGGCTAATCGAGGATCCGGGACAACAGACCGAGTCGCCTCAGCTACACGCTTTTCGAGATTGACCTCGGGCAGTCGATACGGGTCATGGTCATGCCAGCGGTTCTTGGACTTGGAGAACGGGGAAGGACCCGGTAACGAAGTATCGTCTTTCTTGTTCGGTGTTTTGGGCGTCTTGGGTGCGTCGCCGGTCAGATCCTCCAGATATACCGTGTTCTCATCTATTACGACAGGACCGGTGGGTGCCTTGCCCTTCCCTTTCAGCGACTTGGACTTTTCAGATCTGTGAGAAGAGTAGAGTACTTGAGATTAGTCCAGACACACAGGGGAACGATGCTACAGCACACCTTTGCGTTTGTGCATGGTTGAGAGCCTCACGCCTCATCTGGGCAGCCAGGAGCCTCTCCACGACTTTGGCATGACTGAGAGCCGCGCCGCTCTTCTTCCTTTTGCGCTCAGCCTAGCAAGAAGGAAAGGCATATTTAGAACAACCATCGCGTGCGGTTTCGCTTTCTTAGGACGTACGATGGTGTTCCGCTTCAGAACAGGGGCTCCACCGTCGAATACGAAGACAGGTTTGATTCCATAGAAAAGGAGTTTGGATATTCGGCGCAAGAAACCCAAAACATGTGCGTTGACTAGGACCTTGCCCTCCCTGTCCCGCATGGTGGCCTGAAATTGGTAAATCCAGATGCTCGAGTCGATGGCCAGGGCCTTTCCCTCCATGGTTTCCAGCCTTTTCGTACGCGTTCTCAGTAAGACATGACATCGGATAGAAAGGAGAGGAAGCCACACAATACTGGCCGACCTAGAGGAGTCAACAAATCCCACAAAGATTTAACACCCATATTGAATTAGATCTTGAGAGAATTTTGGTTTGGTTGGGAGAGACGAGGCATGAATTCAGCGCGCTCATATGGTAACGTCGTGTCGCGTCACGGCCCGGACATCCATACCCACTACGTTTTACTAAAATAAAGTAAGATACCTTTGAACCCACATCGTAAGCAAGCAAGGAGAACCCAACATAGAACAGGTCCTATCCGAAAACGAAGCAATATAATAAAACTCTCATCCCAGGTCAAGGAACATGGTAGGGGTGTAGCAGTCTGTGTGGATGCGTATGCGTATATAGAAAGAACTAGCATAATCCTATCCGTGTCCATTGATACCTACTCACTGCGGTGGCCTTGGACTGGCATTGGCAGATCTTCGAGCCCCATCGCCCGCACCAGGTGATGGGTCCAAACTCGATATGCTCCCAGCTCGTCCTGTTTGAATGAAGTTGGAATTGGGAATCTGAAGCCCGGGATCAAATTGCGACATGCGTGGGTCAAATCCTGCGCCAGTGTTCATAGGCACGCCCATCCCCATCGGTGCCCCCACCATGCCTGGGTTGCCCATGCCCATGCCCATCGCCATAGGATTCATCATGGACATGCTCATCATCGAGAACCGAGGATCAAAAGCACCCATGCCCCCGCCAGTCATCATCGGGTTGAGTGGTGCCGGGCTTGCACCACCCATTCCGCCACCGGTCATCATCGGGTTGAGTGGTGCTGGGCTTGCGCCACCCATTCCGCCAGTCATCATCGGGTTGATAGGTCCTGGCGAAGGGGCCATTCCTGCACCGGTCATCATCAGACTCATTGGTGCTGGAGTCCCGCCCTCACCTCCGATCTGGGACCCTGCTTGCGAAAGCGACAACATCGCCTGTTGATAGGCCTGGGCGGCTTGCTGGGCTGCAAACATGTGTTGAGGGTTTCCGAAGCTGGGCATCATACCCGGATAACCCATGAAACTAGGCACCATCGGATTCATTCCCATCATCATCGGGTTTACCATAGGGTTGAAACCAGCGAGCTGTTGACCGTACAACGAACCTCCTTGTTGCATTTGCTCCAGTTGCTGACGTTGAAGTTCGTCGAGCTTGCGCTGTCGCTCCTCGGCCAGTCGCTTTTCGCGCTCGCGTTCCGTAAGCGCGGCACCTACACCCCCTTCCCGCTTGCGATCACGTTCGTGGGCCGTGATGGCACCGAGAAGACCAGTCTGAGGTGGTGGCGGTTTGTTAGGCACGTTGATGAGGGAAGCTCCCGTTTCTCTAGCAAGTTCCTCTTGTTTTTTTGCCGAGCGATCTTCTTTGTCTTGGAGGCCAGCCGAGAGTAGCCCATGTGGGGTAAACGCTTTTGTCATAGACTGCTCGGGGGGATCCAGTTGAATGAAGGTCCCGCGAGGATTGTTCGTTTCGGGAACGGCGCCAGGATTGTGTCCAGGGTCGAGGACTTGACTCCACATATGACGAGGGGCAATGGGTGCGGGAGCATGCGTGGGGATAGGTCCTTGAGAAGCAGCGCCTCCATGAGAGACACCGTCTTCGTAATATGACTTCCTTCCTCCTTCGAACTGGTCCATATGACGAGGTCCGAAACTGTCTCCATCATGGACTGTACAACCGGGGTGGTCAGAGCTAAGGCATACAAAATAGGCAATGCGAGTGACATACCTTGTCCGCGGAGTACAGGGACAGGAGGCAAGTTCCTCGGCGGGCGCGGCTGTGGAGGCGGCAGATCGCCACTGGGGAGTGGTGACGGCCCACGTGGTGTGGAAAGACGCGAGCGTTGGTTAAGCGAGGCTGCATAGTTGGATACGGACCGATCATCGCGGGGGGCGGGTTGTCCATCCGAGTCGACATCTTCGTCTTCGTCATCCTCTTCCTCCTCTTCCTCACTGCTGTCGCCCCACGCCCCTCCTCGTTTAGGTTTGTTCTTTGCCTTTGCCGTCCCACGACCTGGACGATGAGTGGCAGCTTCATGAGCTGCTTGCTGCGCTTCAGTCCTTGCCTTGCGTTGCATGGCATTTTTACTTGGAGCGAAAGACGATCTGTATACAGAAGCATTTTCACTTTCTGGGCTTGGTGGACGCATGTCAGGTTCGACAATTGAGGGCGGCTCTTCACGTGGGCCGGAAGGTGGTGAGAGTGGTGAAGAATCAGGTGATGACGTAGATGACATTGACGCTGGCACTGGGGCGTTTGGGACATTGTCATCATGTCGTTCGAGGAACGTGAGCGCCGCGAGAGCATCAGCGTCCGGATCGTCGAGTTGAGACATCCTTCCTTGTCGAATGTCCCCGTTGCGTGGTTGCTGAACGGGTAGGCTGGCAGTGTCCTGACGGTTGCTGACAGGAGCAGCACGTGCGCCAGCGGGACGCCGTTCCGGACCGTATTCAAGCGTGGGAGTTCGTGGAAGTGGCTGAATCGGAGGTTTCCGATGTGACACAACATCAATAGGTGGCAACGAGCGTCCAGAACTTGCAGTCGGGGGCGGTGACGCCGACTTTGGACGAAGCGGGGCAATAGAAGGTTGAACAGTTTGTGAAAGGGGAGCATTTCCAGACCCCGAAGACACATCCCGACCATTCATCTCGGGCGGCGGTTGTGGCTTCACGTCGAGAGAACCTTGGTCCATCTGGTGAATAAAATACAGCACACCAGCCTCATCATAAATACCAGTCGCCTCATCCTGGGATGAATCTGTGCTTGTTTGTACAGAATCTTTGCTGAGCTTTGATGGTTGTAACGGTATAGCATGAAGGACAGTAGGTGATGTCGATGATTGGGTGCCAGTTGCGCCGAGTTCCGCAAACGACTGGTTCGGGCGGACGGGTGATTCCGCCATTGAATGTGGTGATGTAAGTATGGAAAGTCCGGGTGACGGTGTGCGAGGTACCATCTGAGCTGGAGAAATAGAGGCTGACGGATTAGATGAGTCGACTGGCGACAGAGACGGTGGAGAAGCAGTGGAGCCATGAAAGGAGTGGACCGTAGGAGACGAGGGACCAACATCTTTGGCTAGGCTGTCATCGCTAACATGAGGTTGTTCGCTAGAGCCACCGCTGGTGGGAGCTACCTCCAATAGAGGGCTCATGTTGGGGATCATAGATGCCCTCACAGGCTCGAGTGGCGGTGTCACAGGGACAGATGTGGCTTCAGTAGTCGAAGAGTACATGCTAGGTGCAGAGAGCTGTGTAGGGGTAGATGCATTTGTCACGTCGTTCTGGGCCTCTTGGGAAGGCTGACCAGAAGTATTATTATCTGAACTGGCAGTCACTCCATCAACAAGAAGTCGGCCTGGATCCCTCTCAGAGGGACTGCTCTCGACAATGGGCGTGAGGGCCCGGTTTGTTACCTCAGGCCCCGACGAAGCAAAGGCAAGGGATGGGAGGCGAGGAAAAGAGGTAGATCCATTCTGTGGTGTTTCCGTGGCCGGCTCTTCCGTGGAAGGATGAGGGGAAAGTGTTGAGGATGCATTGGAATTTGACAGTTTGGGGGGCACGTTCTGAGGCGAAAGGGCCTGTATACGAAGAGAGAGGACGTTCAAAAGACGGGACCGAACAGCGGAGGTGTGATCAGTCCGGGGATCCATGTTCTCTGCCATTTCTCGTTCCAAGAAAAGTGACTGGATAATACTTCATAAGTAAGAGAAACACCGAGAAAGGGGAATGGAAGCTCACGTCTCGAGCGGGGCCGACAGGGTAGGCATACATCATTGAAGCTTCGTCGCGAGGGTCCCAAGAATAGGCACGAGGGCGGCCATATAGCGAGAACACATCATGAATAGCTGTAGTGCCCAAAAATAAGTAGCAATTGCGAT
>QLOU01004221.1:8161-20651 GCA_003313715.1 Russula abietina | reverse complement strand
ACATCTCGCAGAGTGAGGAAAGGTCGTTTTCTGTCCTTCGGCTTGGGAGAGAGGTAGAAAGCAATGAGCGGCTCGGCCGAAGGTGGCTGGGTTTGATTGTGGTCCCGACCGAAAAAGGATATGCGCCTTTTATGTTGTGGAGGATCAGGAGGAGTCCCGGGCTGCGGTGGTCCACCCGATCCTTCCTGGGTTGGTCCAGATGTTACGGCCATCCAAAGGTGTTTCCAATCTGTCTGACCCGCAATGCGAATACGAACCCAACCTTCTCTACGGCCTCGCACGAGTGTTGACGGTGCAGTGCGTCCTGCTCAGAAAATCAAAATGATGGACGTGGCGCATGTGAAATCAAGACAAACCATCATTCAGGGTGATGCGAATGAGATGAGCAGTGTAAATCTCCTCAAGGCGTGCTTTCTCCCAGGCGGCGAGCCGTAAGGCTGTAGCCCAGGATATAAGAGAGGCTGAACTCGGGCAAGAGAAGAGGAGGAGGTTGGATCCCGCCGTGTTGACGGTAACGACATTGCTGAATTTCTGAGCAGGGGTTGCCCCTGACGGGGGTATCGTGACAGCGCCGAGCACTTGCACGAACTAAACCGACGGTTAGATGGCAACAGGAGTTGTGGTAAAAATAGAGACTCACGGCGTCGGTCACATTAATATAGGTCGGTGGAACTTCTTTCCCTTGTTTGCTTGCCTCATCTATCTCCTTCATATCCCAGATGCTGAGAGTGGTGCCACCTAGCTGAGCCCAAACCTCTCGCCATCCCTCATCTTTGATGGGATGGTGGCCATCCGGTAGACGTTCGACCCTTCGAATCATAGGACCAGACATGTAGACTTTGTGTGCATGTGCATGGGTCAACGTTACTACAGAACGGATCTCGGGATGTAATTGCATGGGTTGTTGGGTTGGAAGAGAGGGGGTGCGATCCAGTGCTGAGGCTGAGGGCAAAGACGGCTGGCGCTTTTCGAATGAGAGCCGACCGATCTCATCTGAGGCGGTTTGAAGTCGTGGACCCGGTTCAGCTGAGCGTGAGGGCATGGTGGAAGGAGTGTTATCGTTGGACCTGAGAAAGGCAAAGAAGGAAGAGGAACGTGTGTGAGTGCTGGCAGCCGTAGGAGACGGCCGAAGAGTAGGGGGGGACTGTGAGGTGGCGGCCATTGAACGTGGACGTTCAGAAGAGAATTCGCGGGCAAGTGGAGACGATTGTCGTAAGCGTTGGAGCTGAGACGGAGGAATGAATCCACGGTTCCTACTGTCCCATCGAGGCGTCGGCGAGCTTCCCGCAGCTGCCATCTGCGAAAGATCAGCTCGACACACAACACAACACAAAACTACGACCACAATGCGCCTGGCGACGACCGGAAACACTCGACTGGCGTGTGTCCCCGTGGGAATAATATCCTAATCGGGTGTAACAGGAAGTCAAATTCCAGCCCGAAGTAAATTGTTGATATTAATCAAACACCCCCGCGGGCCCGTGGGCTACAAAGACTCGAACATAGCTACCGTGAAGATTGCAATTCGGGCTCGACGGTCAAGCAATGCAGTCGTCTTAACCTACAGTATCTCCATTCAAATTCAAATTCGTCACCATCAATCATCGTCATTAATGAGTATGGCGCATGATAGTCTCTCTGGTCGGACGACTTCCCAGGTATAGGCAGATTGTCATCTCTACGGACTTGAACCCTTGACCGTTCTAGTTCCGATGTGCCCCGATGTGCCAGGTAGTCTCGTATTCAATCATATTTAAAACGTTTATGACGCTGACGGTATGGTTTGTAACTTCCCGAACAGGCCTTTGCCGTCAACATCTGCCCCAGTAATGTTTCACTTGAAGCATGTACAAGGTAGCACTGGCGCCTGTGCATTTTGTGATTGACACTTTACGGCGGCAATAGTCTCATAATGTATAAATGGATGCATACAGGAAGAAATTGTTTTTACCACCTGGGTGGACGGAAAATGCAGAGCCCGCATGCAGTGAGGTGGGACAATTAATACGTCAAGTATCCTTTTTCTAAGATAAATCACTTTGATGTCAAGAAGAAGGGTGTAACCGGCCACAACTTTGCAAATTTTCCAAGTTCTACCGTAGACTGCTATCGTTTTTAGAGATGAGAAATGCTCGATCAGAGCTTGCAGGAGGTCGTGCACGGGCACTTCGAAGGTGGGCGTTGTTGCTCGCATGCGGCGATGCCCTGTCCTTTCTCTTGCAAGTTGGAGACAAGGACAATGGTATACGAAGGGTGGCTCCAGGAAAGGCTGACGATTGCAATTCGGAGAGTATTGCACCAAAATCGGTAGCTATGAATGTGTGTGCATGTAATACGACTCGGAGGATCAAAATTAGAAGGTTGTGTGACAGAAGAAAGTTATTCATTTATAACTGCAATGAGGCATGTCCATGCGAACTTGTGCGTCCTTATATCGGGTGCCATTCTGTCCGACTCGTAGCATGGCGCAGCGTGTGGTTCTCCATCCAGGGTCAGGAGTGCAGGGGCATAGGGCAGGGCTGTAGAGCGGTCCGAAGCATTGAGGAGAAACAAGGTTTTGCCAGCGGTTATCCATGGTACAGAAGCATTTCGAGTCGAAGTCCTGGTACGGCATGGCATTGTGCCCGCCTCTAGGTACGTGTGATAAATCCGAAAACATCGGTCATGCTTCATTCGAACAGTCAAGACAGTAAGCTTGCTCTATCTATGATTGTGTTTTTGGAGCAAATTTTACGTCCGACCAGCCTTGCGATGCCAGTACCTTATCCTCGGTCGCATCAGGTTCCAGCTGACCTTGCGCATTCCGTCTTGCCCTGAGTGTCCTCGATGTGAGTACCTCTGTGACGTTGGCGATGCAAATTACGAGAGAGAAAACACACCTGAAAAATGTATATGACAGGACGATATCGTCCAGATTCCGACACGCGGGATCTTCGAGTACGTCTTTGTCGATGAAGAACAGCAGGGGCATGTCGACCTCCTCCCCAGCTAGCAGCTTCTGTTCCTCAAAACAGAAACATTCCACCTTGGCGAAATACGGCGCGATCTACAATGAACGATAGACATGTCTGTCACTCCTCGCTTTCTTATGACATCGCGTAATTTAAACTACTCACTCGATCTGGCGTGACATTGTAAGTCGCGATGCCAATCACGTCATGATCCGAATTGTTCTTCGCCTTATAAAATGCGAGACTCGTCTCGCCCGGTAGCACCGTCACGTATTTTTGCTGAGGCGTAAACGTCCAGGGAAGTTGCTCGCTCCGGTCTGCATTGAAATGCACTTTGATACGTTTTGCGCCTTCGACGGGTACGAGGCGCTCCGCCTCGAATCGCCCAGTACCAACAACGGGCGTACCCGCAAATCCAGTTGCCGCACAGAACATGCGGTACAGCGGTACGGCAGCGTAAGATGCACCGACAGCAAATATAACCTGCGTATTCCCAGTTCAAGATAGGATACATAGCGTGGCATGAAACAAGCAAGTACTTACTACTGCTGAGGTATACATAAATAAACTCCGGTTTCGTTGAGCATATAATTCGCGCGCAGACACCACTCGAGCACGAGGTGACTTTGGAGGGGGCTTATGCGTTGACAACGGTCTACATAAAAGTGTACCCTTTTTCCAGAGGGAACCTCTACTATGAGCACATCTCGAAATATCCAGTTGAGGGTGTGAGCGATTCAGATAGGGGGATGGCCCAAGTCCTGAAAGGTAAGTGCTCCTTGAGAAGTACCGCGTGCATTGTAAGTTTGTCTTCAGTGGTCGTTTCAATGACCGCAATGTTGCGGCCATGGGTTGGCCAGTGAAGGAATTGAAGTCAGTTCGGGCCGTGCCCCTCCGCCATCGTTGCTGGCCAAATAACTGTTTGACCACTAAAGCGATGTCCAAGGACCCCTCCGCTTCAAACACACCCGCAGAATCATCGACCCCTGCTTCTGCAATATCTGACGCTGACCTAGAACGCCTTCTGAACCGTGAAGCTTCTGCCATCCAGCGAGAGCTCGAGGTTGACCGCATTCTCAATGCGTTCAAGCTAAAGTCCGTTTTCATTCCTTTTCCTTCGTGGGCACAGTCCAGAGCGATTATATCTTACCCTCCTACTTTGCAGTCCATATGATGTTTTAGATCTAGAACCGTCCGCTACTGCTGATGATATCAAGAAGAAATACCGACAGCTCTCCCTGTGTGAGCTTCCTCTCTCGACAAGAAATGTGGAGATGTGTTCGCTGATGCGCGGTTTTCTGTACGTTTTTAATGACTAGTTATCCATCCTGACAAGTGCCCACATCCCCGATCTCCTGAAGCGTTCGACGTACTTAAGAAGGTAAATTTATCCCTAGCCTCCCATAGCTCAAGCAGTGCCTAATCCTTCTCCGCATTCAAGGCCGAGAGCGAACTCGGAGAAGCTGCGAGGCGTGAAGATCTTGACGCTGCGATCAACCAAGCCCGTTTGACTCTGCTTAAGGGGATGTCCCTGCCAACTTCGACTCCAGACAACCACCCGAGGCTCAAGGGTCTTACACCACCTTTCAAAACGCAGCTTCGGCAAAAATCGAAGGAATTGCTAATTGAAGAGGAAGTGCGAAGGCGGAGGTGCGTCTATTGCCATCTATGATAATATGGCTGTCTTGCGACGGAATGCTTGATCGTAGAGCCATCAAGATGAACCTCGCCAATGAAGGTTTCGAGGCACGCAAGAAAGAAGAGGAAGTCACGGCCAAGAAGCGCAAGGCCGAAGACGACGCCAGGTGGGAAGGTACTGTACTTTACCATTCGTATGGGTCTTCCTGGCGATCCTCATATCCACCCCACAGAAACCCGGGAACAGCGCGTGGACAGTTGGCGTTCCTTCGCCAATACATCGAAAAAGAAGAAAAAACAGAAGGGCGACATTCTTGGCTGAGGTCCTATCCCGTTTTGGCGTCAGCGTAGTGTCTGTACCTGTCCATATCACACCCTGGTGACTAATGATTAGATGCCACATTCTTACATTCAGTAATGTGGGACGCGTGAATCCGTTTTGCCTTAAACGTGCATAGAAGTCGTTCTCGAGGCGATGTATCAGCGCTTGATTCCTCACAGCGACAAGACAATTTATCCGACCCCTTCTGTTTAGAGCCAGTATCAAGGTTACACCGTCATACAAGTAAACAGAGATAGAAAGCTCAATCATTAGACCCTATACTAATCACATCGTCATTATTAATGGGACGCTGTATACTTGGGCCCTCAATGATCTCTGCAGAGATGTCAATCACGGATCCATTAAGTTCAACTTGTCGTTCTAGGGTACGCCTCATGACTCTGGGCGCCATCGTGTTCTCCTTGTCGTCGTCGTCACCAACGACGATCACCTCGTGCCGCGGCTGGCTCGGCGGAGGGAAAGACTGTTGCGAAGACTGGGACAGCAAAGCCTCTGACCGATCTAACTCACTAGCGGCGCGCGTGAGAAACGACTCGTCGATACCGTCGTGTCCAAAGTACCAATCCGAGCCTGGTTCCGGGGGGTCGTCAGCTAGTGGCTCTGTAGTAGCCCGTGTTG
This sequence comes from Russula abietina, assembly GCA_003313715.1. Classification (NCBI taxonomy): domain Eukaryota; kingdom Fungi; phylum Basidiomycota; class Agaricomycetes; order Russulales; family Russulaceae; genus Russula; species Russula abietina. The sequence continues at coordinate 15,101 of QLOU01004221.1, read as the reverse complement.
GTGACAACCTCATCGGGGCAACCATGGTCGTGCCGGGTGTTGCGAAGTGTGAGGAAATGGTAGATGTCCCGCGGCTGCTGGATGGCACCGATGGGTGAGACGGTGGTGCCCGGCGTGACAATTGTGCCAGTGGTCGTGGACGACGGTGTTCGTTGTTGATCGTGGGAGGTGGAGGTGGTTGAACGGTGTTATTGGATGGACCTGGAATTGGTGGCACGTTTGGACGAGTTGCTGGTACGTTGGCACGAGGTTGCGCCGTTCGTTGTACGTCAGGGACAACTGGCGCAGGAGCAGGAGCAGGGACAGGAAGAGGAACCTGTACCCCACGGCCTTCGCCTTCTCCCTCGGCTTCGAGCTCGTTGTGAGCATCCGGGCTGGCAAAAAATGGTCAGTATTCGTATTCAGAACACATGTCGCGAGAACATACTCCAAGCGCAATCGAAGTCCACTTAGAAAGTTTCTGTCACGATTCACGTCGAGGTCCTCTACACTATGACCCTTGAGAATGATATTTCTAGGCTCTAGAAATGCAATGCCGCGTCTGATGGATACGTTCTTCAACTGCATCTAAATGATAGATATTGTGACTAAGGCGTTCAATATGCCGTCTTTTAGGTTTAGGAAGGGCCTACCTTGAAGCCGAGGGGGGTATTTTCAAGGTCTAGCTCTGCAATCCTTCTGTATTCTATCGCGTTTAGTCTTATTGCCCCGTCACTGAGCTCGAATTTCAGCATTGAGCGTGGGTAGTTGGGCACAGGCCCTTCGTCGGCCTCGTCCTCGTTATCACCCTGTGCGAGGCCTGACAAGTCGGCGCGGTCGATTTTTGTCTGGCGGACGTTCATGAGGCTGAAAGCACTGTGGCCTATCTCGGTCGTGGTCATGATTTGAACCAGGACTGGTGGGCCCGACAAGGTGCTCTTTTGGAAACCAGCAATGTCATGGGGCAGTCCTGTGCCATGGACCATAGAATCTGTGAGGTCCGACATGAGGAGCTGAGACTCGACTTGCTCCTTTATCCTGCCCATATCTGTGACAGGGTTCAGGTTGTGTTCCTCGACCACCCACGCGTAACATTGGGAAAGCCAATTCTGAGGGGAATAAAAACGTCAAAGGCGCGTGCCACGAGATGTTAGGAAGACTAACATACCTCGTCGACGGAAGGTTTGGGATAGTTCTGTCTAAGCCACTGTACGAGCTGCGGTGGTGGTTGCATCGACTGGCGCTCGAGGTGTCTGTCTTCTCCGTGTCGGTCCGAGGTTGGCCCACTCCGACTCTCCGTTTCCGCGTCCGAGTTTGTCGCGTCATATGCAACTGGCTCGCAGAGCCATAGCGACCTGTTCCCCTTATGCTATCTCATCTGCAATAACAACTTCTCCTCCTCTTCATCATTACATGACCACATCTCGTCTGTCCTCTAAGGCCTACAGCGCCACGGCGAGCCGACCTCCTACCCTACCGCGCCTTCCCGTGCCCGACCTCCACCAGACGCTAACCAAGTACTTGCAGTCTTTGATTCCCCTGCTCCAGGAAGATGAGGCGCGTGGAGGGACTCCGTGGTGGTCTGCGCTGCAGGAAAGGCAGCGCTGGGTCGACGAGTTTGAGAAGAGTCTCGGCGCGAAGTGTCAAGAGCGCCTGCATGGCAAGTGCATGAGATGGCGCCCATTCTTTTGCCGCTAAAGTGTTTATAACACACAGCCCTCGACAGGTCGTCTCCGCGTAACTGGCTGGACGACAACATATGGCTGAAAAAAGCGTACCATGAATGGCGCGCACCACTCTTGATACACTCCAATTGGTGGCTCGCCTTCGTCAACGATGATCGCATACCAGAAAAAGCCATACGCGAACCTTCATCCTCAAATCTTGTACAGATAACACCTTGGCAGGTTAGACGTGCTGCGTGGCTTACGTTTAGACATCTAGAATTCAGGGACAATATGGCACAGTGAGCAAGGAGATAACCACATTCTCTTAACACTCTGATCATTTGTTCGACAATAGACAAGAAATTAATTCTAGTACTACTCGCACTGGTAAGTTGTTCTCGACATGTATAGGCCTTGTCTCATTAGATTCTTGTCCAGGTTTGTGGATTCACGAGACAGCCGGAAAAATATTTAATACTTGTCGTATCCCCCAACCTCACTGCGACTCCTTGAGTCCTCAACCCTCGCCCAATATACCCAATGCTCGAAAAATTCTTGTCATGGTCAACGACTGGATCTATGCGGTTGAAGTTTATGATGAGAATCGAAAATCATATTCCGTTGACGATATCGAGCAACGCTTGAGAAATGTGGTCCAAGATGCAAATCGGCGCAAACAAGCTGGCGAGAAGGCCGTCCCAGTCGGCATACTAAGTTCGGACCACCGAGATCGCTGGACAGAAGTGCGCTTTTTTTTACCTCCTTAGTCCGTGCATCAGCTCATTCTATGTAGAACCTCAAATATCTCCTCTCCATCTCCACCAAAAACCAAGTGACCCTCAATGTCATCCAACAGTCGATCCTCGCTGTCAGCCTTGACTCCCACACCCTTGGTCTTCATCCGCGTGACAACGTACACACTTCACACAAGCCACCAGCCGTGAACTCGCCCGCGGAGATCGACTGCCACCTGCACAACATTCGTTCCTCCATTAATGCCCGTAACCGGTGGTTCGACAAAGGTTACACCATCATCGTCGAGACGAATACTCGCGCAGGGTCAATGGGCGAACATTCACCTGTCGATGCCCTTGTGCCCAGTATTGTTGCCGACTACGCCGTCTCACAATCTATCGTTCCCGAAGCGTTCTCTCTTCCAGAACCTCCACCATTTTTCTCCGACCGTGATCTCGGTATTACCGGATGGGAGAGATTGGACTGGGTCACAGACGAACATATCGAGGCGGAGTGTACCGTTGCCGAATCTCGCGCCAGAGCCCTCATAGCCGACTCAGACGATAGCGTTCTCTGGTTTTCCGACTATGGTGCCGACTGGATCAAGTCAATAGGTACTCCCGGAATTTTACCCCTTATCGGATATACGCTGACGTGGTTGAACTAATATTAGCTGGCCTGTCCCCGGACGCGTATGTGCAAATGGCGCTCCAACTTGCTTGGTACAAAACACGCGGGAGCTTCACGGCCACATATGAGACCGCCCTCACGCGTGCCTTCGACAAAGCTCGAACAGAGACGATCCGTACACTAAGCGAGAACAGTCGCGCATGGGTCTTGTCGATGACCGACTCGTCTGCCACCGTAAGATCTCCGTCCTTTTTCCTTACTTCTGTCTGTCCTGACAATCTATCAAGTCCGCCACAAGACTCGCTCTCCTTCGCCGTGCGATTCAAATTCACACCCGCCTCTCGCGCGAGGCGGCGACCGGGCGCGGCATCGATCGACATTTACTCGGTCTTCGACTCATGATGCGTCCCGATAATGGCGAGCGAGCTGCGTTGTTTGAGGACCCGCTGTTCGAGAGAAGCCAGGAGTGGAAGCTGAGTACGAGCGCCCTCAGTGCCGGTGATCTATTCCGCGGGACCGGGTGCGTGTACCTACCTTTTTTGCATTTCATTGGCATCATAGAAATGAGAGCTAAGGAAGGGTCCTATGTCTAGATTCGGCACACCATATCACGACGGGTACGGTATCAACTGTGAGACGCTCTCTTTCTATCTTTCTTCGATTGCGTTTCAACCTAGCTAACTGACTCTCGTCTATCATCGATGCAGACCTCTCCGGGCCCGACCTCATCAAATTTGGTATCGAATCGAAAAATTCTTGCACGGAGACATCCACGGCTTTATTCCAACGCGTGATCGTGGGCGTGCTGCGTGAGATGAGAGAACTTTGTTTGCCCGAGCCAGAACCAATGCATAGAGATACTCCCACAATTGCTCGCTTGTGAAGTTGTTATTCCATTACACCACTATTCATGTACATAGACATAACAGTCAATATAGTCAAACTTTCACTAGAGTTGTGCACACATGTTTGTGCACTGTTGGATACCCCAACTGACCTTCCTACAGACCTGAGTTCCTGAGTGATATCAAAACTGATTGATTGAATCCTGTTGTTCTCTACTCAAATCTCCCATCTTCGAGATCTTCATAGGTAAGCCAAGCACCAGGCCTTTCACCCAGTTCAGCAGCCATCTTGCCAACCAGTGAGTCAGCCCCTTTGCCTTCAAGAAAGGCCCTACTGGACACAATGTACATGGCTCGCTGGCATCGAGTGAGCATGACATTGGTACGACACATGTTTGCCAAGAATCCTAGGGCCTTGGATCGGACTACTGAGATGATGATAACATGGTCCTCGTTCCCTGTTCCGCGTGTCAGTTATATGAGCGATTCTTTACGCGCGTGTGCACGTGTACAGGGATATCACAAACCTTGAAACGAGTCGACATTGAAACACTTGTCCTCCCAATTGAGGTCTTGTTCTTTTAGTTCCTGTTCGATTGCACTTCTCTGGGCGTCGTACGGGGTAATTATACGAAACGAAACGTTTTCGTCTTGAAGGTGATGTGCGAGGAGTACAATTGCATTGACTTCCTCCTGGTTCTAGAATATTTGCGTGCGTCAGCGTTGAGACGCGGTTGGAGACGGCATCACGATGCTCGAAATTCAAGTGCTACACCTACATATGTGCTTTTTCCGTCGTTGTCGAGTCGTTCGATCCCATTCACGTCAATGAACCGGCAGGCGATTGTACTCGATGGGACGACGTGGCCTTCATCTGATAGAAGCTGGCCGTCGTAGACATGTTGGGATATAAACTCCCCGATTTGCGGGGGCATTCGATCTGGAAAGGGCTAGATTAACAAGCCACGCGATGTGTCAAGATCCAATATATGCACATTGGGTATCCAGGAACATGAGAGACTCCCTCAAGTGCTCAAGTTCGAAGATTGATTGTAAGTTCTGTAAGTCATCTTGTCCGTGAGGCGGCACTACAAAACGTTGAGTTTCGAGCATGCGGTAATGCCGCAATGACTTACACTGCTTGTCGTCTCCAACAAAGCATATTTTTCGTAGTGTCTGTCCAAATGTCTTGAAGAGTGAGACATATTGTCCCACCTCGATTTGACTCGCCTCGTCGATAATGACATTTACAATAGGAACCACTTGGGTAACAACAGGGAGTTTCTTGTTTGAGATCATACTGAGAGTACATAATATGACTTGGGTGCCTTCAAGCGCTTTCTGAATGCGGCCAGGCTTGGATAACCCATCCGAAATGATGATATTTTCCTTGATTCTTCCGTAGAGGTGTTCGTGCCTTAATAACATCCTTAGTATAACAACACGTCCTTCAAATCTTACCTACTCACCACTCGAAATGAAAGCTGTGTGAAACCAGAAGTTTGAAATCGAAGAACTCGAGCTTTGCTAGCTTCTCTGCAATGTTTTTCACAGCAACATTGGACTGAGCCATTAGCCAGATGCCTCTCTGTCCGGCCTTGATCGCAGAAAGTACATATGTGGCAATGGCAGTCGTCTTCCCGGTGCCCGGAGGGCCTTGAATAAGGGTAATGTTATCATCGAGAGAAAATGAGAGCATTTTGGTGACGGCTAAACGCTGAGATGTATTGAGTGGTGCTCTTGGATGTGTAACGACTTCAATGGAAGGGGCATTAGGGGGAGGAGTAAAGGGCCAGACAATGGGTTCAGAGGGTAGCCAAATAGCCTTCACCCAAGGATTATCAAGAAGCGGTAGAGTCCCTTGAAGCATAGAGAGGACGGCATTCCCGCAGTCAAGCTCCGCCTGTGTGGGGCCATCTCTCCCCGTAGTAGTTATCGCAGTTATACGTTTACCCTCCAAGTTGCGTTCCACATCCAGGCCAGCAGTCTTGCCGCGAACGTTGCTTGCGCCACCACGGAGTGAAAATGACGCATTCGAGCCATGAGCCACGGTAAGTTCTACTCGCTGAAACTATCAAGTCAGAAAAACGTTTCTAGATAAGCGTTGAGCACTTACCGTAGAGTTCTGCGTTATACGATTGGCATAGCGCTCAGATACCGCCACCATTTGTTCTTTTCTAGGGTCCCATCGAGGTTTGAACTCATGGGTGACAGTCTGCGGCTTCATATTGTCCTTTCGTAGCATGTCATATGCCACTTTTTGCAGAACACTCAATTCCTTGTTGGGGCGACGGGGTGAGATGCACGGTATAATCAATCTAATGGAGGAAAAGTCTTACATCTTGTGAGAATTTTGCGGTATCAATTTTCGGGGCTTTATAGAGCATGTCTTTGACGGCTTCAACGTCATATTGACCAATATAGAAACAGAGCCATGCGCGTTGGACTAGATCGGTCAAGTGTTTGTGCTTGGATGAGTGATAGGTCATGTTTTCGAAGGCGCGAAGTATGTTCTCTGTCCAGACCTTGCACGCATCAGCTATGACGCTCTGGACCGAGAGCACAACACTGCGATCAGAGATTTTAAGTGCCGACTGTATGTCAACTGCGTCGGTGAGGTGAAGGTTAAAGTGGAGGTGTAGTGAAAGTGCGATGTTTGCGAGGTCGAATGCATAGATGGTACAAAGAGGGTGGCACAATAGCTCATATTCGAGTAGACGCCGGCATTCGACGTTCCGTTGCACAGTGCCGCTGCTTGTGGCACCGTCGCGGTAAGGTGTCGATGAATGGAACTTTATGACGAGAACCCGTGTATCGAGTGCACAGGCCAGAGCTGGCAAGCCGCCTGACTTTGAATAAGCCGGAGATATGCCCACCGAACGGGGAGAGTTGCCCTCGGACCCAAGGAGCCACTGGAGGTCGCTCGGTTTAAGGTCCTTTTCATGCACGACACGCGCTTCAATATTATCGGTGTTCTCATCGATGAGGTTTTGGTTGAACAACATGGGCGGGGAGGGTGTAGAATTACCCGGTGAACGAGCCATGTAGATGAATTTCGTGAGGATGGAGGGGGAGGCGAGTGGG
>QLOU01004219.1:0-12077 GCA_003313715.1 Russula abietina | reverse complement strand
TGGTACTCAAAGTATGAAGCGGTCTCTTTTTAAATATGTATATCTGACGCGTGTGGAAAATAATTTCCCAGACCTTTGGACCTGTTGAAAAGTTCAAAGGACCCGGAAATCAAACGAAAATATATGTGAAAAAACTCTGACTTCCGGCTCTCTTGAAGGGTTGCAGAATTGGCATCACAATGTAAGGAGTGCATCGAGGTTGCGCGTATAACGAAACGGAATGCACTGCGTCGGAGCGCCCGTCAGCCACAACTATACAGCTCTTGGGACCCTAAGGTATATGCACCCCCCTTACTCGTCAAGGCAAGGCATGCACTAGCGACTGCCTAGTCGAATCTAGTCTCTCTCTCTTTTTTTCTTTCCTTTCTCTTGCATGCGTCTCGTTTCGACCGTTTCGCTCGGCACTCGCGTTCGCGTGGAACAGCTGTCCACGGCGCTTCTGCCGCCCTCGCTCGTTCTCGTTATCCCTCTCTCTTTTTGTTATCTTATCCCTCTTTCACCCTTTATCGGACGACCTTTCAGTCTCGCAGGCTCTATCTAAGCTACAACAGCCCGACCGCCAGCAGCCATGGACGCGCACAGTCTGAGGTGGGCGAGTCGGAATCCCTGCGCGAGGCGTCCTTAGAACGATCGAGAGATCCGACAGCTACGCTTACGCAGACCACACAGGCACAGTCACCTCATTCCTCGCGTGTGTGGCTGGCTGGCTGGCTGGCTGGCTGGCTGAGTAGATAACATGCGTGTACGATAGGAGACACGTTGTATTGGCTCCGTGAAATTCTTTGACCAAGCCACGCGCTGGCCGGGTCTACTTCTTTACATTGTGTTTGACACTCGCTCTAACCTCATCCACTGTAGTCGCCAAACCGAGGCTACGGAGCCGCCGGCTTACCTGAATGACTCTTCGCTTCGCTTTAGATATTCGCGTTGGACCTTACAGTACCCCTTCATTCTTTGACCCGAGGACCTGGACGGATGCCGAACCAATGCGTGCGCCTTACTGTACCCTCCCCGACCGTCGAACGCTTATAAGTACCGAGGACCCCTTTTAGTTCTTCATTATTTTCTCTCCTCATACTCGCGGGACCCTACGGTGCTACGTCGGATATCAGTAATTGGAAGGTACAGTATGTGCGTCTACATTTACATTTGTCATTTGGGCTATTCCAAAACGTATCTGTACTGTGATATGATTACGAATCATCTGAATCATATTAGAGTTTCTTCCATGCCTTGTGCCGCACACACGAGGCACCATCGACACCAGCGCTCTGAAAGAAGAGCTATGATCGAGTTACCTTATGGGTCATTGTGATTCTGCGGTAATAATAGAAGCTCGATAGTCATATTAATCGTACGGATAGGACATGTTACATATTTCAGGCCGAAAGTGTAGTCTCCAATCTATTATTTTCTTTCTAATAACCCCTTTTTCTTCCCCCATTTAACGTTGTAACTCATACATGACCAATGACGGGCAAGGGCTTGTACGGCTCCTCAAGATGCTTGATCTCCTCTTCCGATAGCTTAACATCGACCCCGTCTGTGCTCGAGATCATGAGACCACTGGTGTCACAGGAAGCGCGCGGATAATTACCGATTAATTCTTTCAATTTATCAAGCGATGTAGAGCCGATGATGGGAGCGGTGACGCCTGAACGGGTCAAGTCGGGTCGGAGTCAGCCAGCCCATGCACCGTGCTACAGGGAACGAAATTCCACGCACCTTTTTTACTCAGGGTCCACGCCAGGGATATTTGCGCCATGCTCAAATTACGCTTTTTGGCGAGCTCTTCAACACTAGCCGGCGGCCGGGGGGAAAGTCAGTCACGGGTCACGCCAATAAAGTAAATAAGGGAAAGTCTTACCGCTTGACGGTTTCTTGGTTGCCTGGTTCTTTGAGATATACGTCGTACCATCTGGATGTTAGGTAGAGATAAGGAGAGAACTCTTCCTCTAGTTAGATTCGATATAGATTTACGCACGAGTCGTTATCAGCGCGGGTGGTGCGTTCTCCCAGGGGGCGTGTAAGGGCGCCGCGCGCGAGCGGGGACCATGGGATGGAGCCAACGCCAAAGTGCTGGGTATCAGAAGGGCGGAGGAAGAAGAAAAGAAGGGGAAGATGAGAAACGACTGTGGCAGGCAATGGAAGTAATCTCCCTTACCTTGAGTGTGGGCATCATCTCGCGCTCTTCCTCACGGTATACGAGATTATAGTGGTTCTGCATTGAAATGAAGGGCGTGAGGCGATTATTGATCGCGTAATCTGTTCACAGAAGATGAACGGGTAGGCAAATCAGCTTCTATTGAATCCGTGACGGGCGATAAGGTGGTGCTCACTCTGCATCTGGTGGACTGGTTTGTGTGGGGGGTCTAATCAGCGCTGAACGATGAACAGGTTGAAATGATGGGTGCATACATTGGTAAGCCCAGCATGAACTCATGCCAATGTAATGGACCCAACCCTTCTGGACAACGTCGTGAAGTGCTTGCATCTGCCAAAGCGGGGGGCAGGAGTTTCGTGAGCGATTACGGCAATACAACTGCACTTGCTTGCTCACCACTTCCTCGACAGGGGTATTATAATCAAAACGATGGCCTACGGGAGGGAAAATAAACGTGGAATCAGAGAAAGCCAAGGAACGTCGGTTCCCGACCAAACAAACAAGCGAATATATAAAAAAGAAAAAACAGCAACGAACACTGCAGCACGTCGATATAATCGAGTTGCAAGCGTTTCAAGCTTTTCTGCACCGAATCAAAGATGTGCTTCCTGCTCTGGCCATACTGGTTCACGAAACCGATGCCGTCGGAATCTTGTGAACCCCATAGGAGTTCCCCAGGATTATTGCTAACCGGGAAGTGTAACTGGGTGGTTTCCTAGACTTTTAGCGCACGCGCCGGGGGTGCTTTACTAATAAAGTGTCGTATCTGACCTTGGTCATAACCACAATCTCCTCACGGGGGAGGTTGAGCTGTTTGATGGCTTTGCCGAGTATGACTTCAGAGGCGCCATTAGAGTACACCTGCCAATTGCCACGACGATCGATAGTCCACAGCCGTCAGCCGTCAGAAGAGGAGTGGGGGAATTAGCAAAAGATGGGACTGAGAGACTCACATCCGCGGTGTCGAAGGTTTGAATGCCGTTTTCGTAACTGTACCGAATTGGACCCGCCGGCGGCGAAATCGAAATCGAAAATCGAAAATCAACAAGGGCGCTTCATAAACAGGCGACAGGATTGACGCACGCGAATTTGATCTGTGCAATCCCTTCTTCTTCCCCAAGAACCCACTTCTGCCACTCGGGCGAGCCGTAGGACATGCATCCCAGTATGATCCTAGACACCTTCAACCCGGACTTACCCAGGCGAACTGTTTGAAAAGAAAACACATTGATTGCGTCACTGGCAGTCTGGCACACGAGCCGCCCGGGATGACTAAATGACTTACCGTAAGGAACTCGACGGACGACGTTGAGAGACATTTGTGTTCGTGTATGCGGCCGGCTGTAGGCAATCGTTATGGACTTGGGAGATAGCGAGGCGAGGCCCGAGATGGGGATTTATATCGCTATTTTATAACAAAGCACTGTCCAGGGCCCCGCAATTCATCGGCTCCACCACCGAACGTGTGCCAGCCTGAGTGGCTGCGGAGAGTTGCCCCGTCTGTCCATGGCCTATTGTTAGCCGAGAGAAGGGACAATGTAATGGCCTCTTCTGCGGGTTGCATGGGGATCCTTTATCTACCCTTACGTATATCTGGTGTGTGAACCCCTTACGTAGATCATAAACGTGTACTGTATTGGTTCCACACTAGTCTAAAATTCGTTAAACATTACAACTTTGTAAGCAACCTTGTCTGGGTGTCTCTGGCATACCCATCCTGCAGTTTACGGCGCAGGATCTTACCAGTAGGAAGTTTTGGTATCTGACATATACGTCAATACTTTGAGCCATTGACTTCAAACCACTCACCTCATCAACTACCTGTAACCCCCCACGTAGCCACTTGTGCTTGCTTAGCCGCGACCGCACCCATTCATCGAGGCTCGCCAGAGCTGCTTCTACCCCTTGCTCTTTCCCAATGTTTGAAAGTACAACCCACGCGCGTGGAACGAGCTCGCTGGACAAGCGCTCTCCCTTTACGCCCGCGACGGCCACATCAACAATGAGTTGTGAAGGATGCTCCCGAAGGGTGTTCTCAATTTCACTGGGCGAGACTTGATTCCCCGAGACTTTAAAGGTATCCTAATGTTGATGACGGTCAAGTTTCATGAATCTTCTTCAGCATGCCTTATTGCCTACCTTTACTCGATCCACGTAGCTTCACAGAACACACCGTCTTCAGTATAACGACCACAGGAGAAAGTAAATGGGCGTACAATAACCGTTCTTGCTTATCCGCGTAGAAACGATCCCCTGTGTACAACCATCCATCCTTGAATGTTTCTCTAGTCGCTTTCTCATTGTTCCAGTAACCCAATGCAACCGTAGGCCCTCGCAGGATGAGCTCCCCGATTTCATTGTATTCTGCCTCACCGCCATCTTCGCGGAGAATGCGCGCTTCTATCGAAGGGCAAAGAATACCGGTCATGCCGCGCACGGGGTCCACGCGACCCCTAAGCATTCCTGGAAGGGGGAGCAAGAGAGCCGCAAAGGTCTGAGGAGAACCAGTTTAGTGCTGCGGATGGACAGACAGTCTGCGAAACATACGCATTCGGACAGCCCATACCCTATCAAAATACAGATAAGCGCGAACTATTGATGGCATGAAAGATCCGAACCTTCTATGTAGAATTGATGGTTCTTTGCTCTGCGTTTAAAGGCACCTAGAAGTTCGGAAGGCAAGCTTGCCGCGCCTGTGGCTACAGCTGACAGTGAGCTGAGATCGAGTTTCGAAAGTTCGGGATCATGAAGTATTTGATGCATCATGGAGGGTACCATAATGAAATGCGTAATCGGGTAACTTGAAAACAGGAGATATTAGCAGTCTTGAGATATCATGCGAGAAGTGAATGATCACTTGGAAAATGCCTTTGCGATTAGGTCAACTCTCCACTGGGGAAGTACAACTATTGTGCAGGGGGTGCTGAATAGCCGGAACACGAAGGCATGTGCGCCCATTGCATGATACCAAGGTAAGACTGCCAAATGGACAGGCATCTTCAGGGCAACTGACTATCTGGAGGTTATCCTTGCACTCTGACGTAGGTAAGAACGCCTTACTGGGTACACGTTCACAGTCTCCTCGTTTACGCTTACCGAATCCGAAGCGGAGAACATCAGGTTACGATGCGAGATCATAACCGCTAAATCCATTTAACTTTCCAAACGGTGGCAAAATCGGCAGGAGAAAATAACCTTTGGGGAGACCAGTGGTTCCGCTGGAGAACATGAGATAAGCCAAGGTATCGTCCTGCACTTCTCGGGTTGCTGTCTTTGGGAGGCCACGAGCCTTGACATCTTCAATTAGGTGTGGAAGACTTGCTTTGCCAGCCACCTCTCCTTGAAGTATGAAAATGCTTTTTTCAGAAAAGCCGACCATTTTAGCCGCAGCCGCGGCATGGGGGTACAGCTCCGAGCTCGTGAATAAGCATGTGACACCAGAAAGCTTCAATAGTTCTACGGTCTCTTGAAGAGCGGACTGCGAAGGAAAGAATGCCATTGGCACGGCTATTTTGAGAAGTGCAAACACGAGAACCGGGTATTCCTTTGACGGTCACAACGTGGGTAAGCGGCACAGATGGCAACGGAAGGGATTATTGGACAGACCAGGCAATTTTGGCTCAGAATACCGACTACTTGCTTCCGTGCGACCAGGCCAAGTCCACCATCTCTTGGGGATGCGGCAAGGGCGGTCGCCGCGTGTTCGAAACGCTCGAGCACATCACGGATCTGCCTTCGTTCTCCAGTCACCCCATCGATATGAAGCGTAAAGTCTGGCCATGACTTGAGCTCGGGACGTCCCAAGAGCCAGTCGTAGTAGTTGATTGTGGGTGTGGATGATGGGGGAGAGGGGAACAGACTTTTGATGTGTGGCATCGCGGTCGGCGACTTGAGGGCAACTTTGTTAGGAAAGTCAACAACTCGTTGTCTTATGAAAGTCTAGTTATTATTAGAGTAACTCGCATGTCGAAAACGTGTGACATGTCAGGCATGTCAGGTACTGGCTCTGCTGGACTCGGGTGCAATCAGTGGCGGCGGCAACCGGCTATTCATTAGCCGGCGTCATCGTAGCGTGGTGATGACTAATTCATGATAAGTAATCCCCTTGAAAGCCGAGATGGTTCTGGTAGGTAGCAACTCATCAAGAACGCGCAAGCGACCGTGACATGGAAATGATGGCTGTGCAATAAAACACTGTTTCTCTCTATCCTCAACCCCATTTACCATATAATCTATCTCAACACTTACTCATGTCCACTGACATATGGGTAGACTCGTATGAGCACCTGAACGGTCGTCGACGATCCGATCAGGCTCTTACACTCCTCCATAAAGTCGCCTCACGTGTCAAGCCCATTATGCGGAAGCACAGTTGGAGGCTTCCTGTCCTTGCAGAGTTCTTCCCTGACAATGAAGGACTTATAGGTACGCTTCCTATAACTTGCTGTATCCGAAACAAGTTTGAACGCTGCTTTATTAGGATTGAGTAAGTCTGCAGATCACTCATCGTTCCGTAGATCTACAACGTGGCCGCGGCAGATATCAACATGGGAGAGAAGATCCTGCTTCGCCTCAGGCCGGCTTGGGATCCCGACACGTTTTACCCCGATGAGGATATCATCCATACCATGCTCCATGAAGTGCGTTGTTGTTCACTGACCACTCACAGCTTGACGCTTAATGCTGCTTGTTCCATAGCTTACACATAACGTACATGGACCGCACGATCAAACCTTTTACGACTTCTTGGCTCGTCTAGAAGAAGAATACTACGAGCTCAAACGCACCGGATATGCGGGTGAAGGTTTCTTCACACATGGGCGTCGACTCGGCGCCGGTATACCCCAGACCGTTCCCGCGTTGCTCGCGCAGCAACGTTTGATCGAACTAGAATTTTCCGAGAGGAAGAGAAGGTCCAATACAGTTCCAGGTACGAATGGCCCAGTCAGGTTAGGTGGAGGAAACCTCGCCAGCCTGGGACTAACGCCGCGGGAATTGGCCGTCCTGGTGCGTAGAGGAAAATCTCTCTCAGCGCGAACATGGGTCATCTCACACTGTTTCTCTTCCTACGTAGGCTGCCGACATGAGGGCCGCGGACGAGAAGAAGTGTGCTTCAGGGACCCGAGCACAGCAGGAGGCCGACAAGGCAGCACGTGATAGCCACCACAGCAATGCCATCGATCTTACTGGCGACTTCGATTTCAGCGAGGACTTAATAATACTAGACGATGATCTTTCAGGGTCAATGAGTTCAAGTGCATCACGTCCAGCTGATCCCCAGCCATCTTCTCGCCGCAAGCAGCCATTGCGCTCGCAATCAGAAGTGACTCGGCGTAGTACTCCGCCAGGTGTCAACGTCTTGACAAAGCCACGACCTCCTCCCATCAATGATGCGTCCAAGCCGCTGGCTGAACCCCCCTGGACATGTCCAGGTTGTACTCTTATCAATCAGCCACTCGTTTTGCAGTGTGATGCCTGCCTTGCTATGCGGCCCTTACAACATGATGCGCAGGTGACGGGCCCTGCCGCGCCGGCAGGATGGACTTGTGGTGTTTGCGGTGAGGAAGGTATGGAGCATAACATTTGGATTTGTAGATTCTGTGGCACTGTGAAGACAGAGTACTTTTGATTGATACATACGGATCATTCTATTCATCTCCTAGGTGGTGTATGATATCGTTGTAATCCCTAGGTGGCAGTCGACGGGACGATTTTTCAAACTAGCATCCGTACAACTAGCAATTGGAAGGAAGGAAAGTAGATTGTTACGCAATTGGTTACCGTAACTTTTGAGGTCCGGTTGGTTAGATAGAATATCGATATAACCTTCCACTGATGCTCTTGACGGGAGAGAGACAGGTGATTTGCACATAAGACCTGCCTCGATCTTGCAATTGTCCTCTTTTGTATTTCGTCCATGACATGAGACACGCAGCTACTAGGCGGGATCTTACGTGATACCTGCATACTGTATATCACCGAAAACAGTGCGGCTGGTAGAGGGTGCTAAAAGATACTGACCAAGGTGCTGGTGCAGTTCTGAAGGGAGCAAAGAACCTCTAAGATCATTCGTGGCGTGGCGATTAGTAGCCCAAGAGGGTCGCTGACAAGGGGGAGCCGAGGAGGAAGCCATTGAAATTGCTCGCCCTTCCTCTAAAGAATGTGCCTGACTTGTCTGTGGATCGAAGGCATATTCCTCTTGATCAGTTATCAGAGGCACCAGAAATGACCGTTTCAGTAAGGCATCATGTTGTATGCAAGAGAAGGAAGCAGACCATGATAAAACAATCAGAAGAATAACAGAGGCTCCGTGGTGTCGCATGGACATCAGGCCGTGAAGTCGCTTCACTGAAAGAGAGCTCCGAGTGGGCACTTTGGAAACATATTTTGGGCATCGATGATTGTGGAGTTACTGAGGACTGTAGTAGTAAGTAGTGTAGAAACCCAGCGTAGCTCAGAGTCTGCCGCATCGTATGGGATGTGAATTACAATTGTTTGAAGAAGTAAAGCACGGTATCGGGAGCGATGGGATAACCAAAACCCAGAAAGCGTTGCGTCATTATTACCGACGTGTTTCCGTTGGAATGGCAACTTACGATATACGGCGAGATCGGATTCGTTTTGTCCTTCCAAAAAATACTATACTGGGCGTCAAACCTTCGATTCTATCTGAGGAAGGACGATCACAACCAAAATGGGTTCCTGCATTTACAGCGGGCAACGTCTTATCACCGCTTGATCAGTTGCTGAGACTATTTTCAGCTCCGCGGGGACAAATTGTGTAACAAACCTTGCTGCCCTGCACACAAAATTGAATGTGCCAAGGGTATTCATGAGTCGAAATACCGCATACATTGACGCTTGAGCCTTCAACCTGCCTACCAAAGGTAGAGTACGAAAAGAACATCCCTCTCGAGAGTGCAGTCCAGTGAGAATGCAAGAATACGTCCAACAGGAGCAAAGGAGAAGTTCAGCTTTGCATGTGCCTCTCACGTGATTAGCCCATTTGACTTCACTGTGACGCGCCAACAAGACAGAGCCCTCACCGAAAACGTTCATTAGCTTGTCAAGAAATGGTATCAGCCGTCAGAATTTTGCCCATGTCGCTGGAATCCACGTCTGCTTCCGCTTCTAACCGTAACTGAGGTATTTCTCTGTTCTGAGATGCTTCACGTATACCATCGTATGTAGACTCATGGAGAGCTATCTCTTAACTCTTTCGGTAACTATTCCCCGCGATGAAAAAGAAGTTCGCCATTCTATCCTGTGCTTCCTCGGAGCGCGGAATCGGGTTCACAGCTAACGTAAACTCTGGATGAACCATCACTTATTCTACAGGCACCTTGAACACGTACCGCAATGCAAAACCATCGGGCCTCGGCACGCTTCAGCCGATGTTTCTACGTTCTCATCCGTATATGGGTGAGTGGAACCGCGCCAGTGGATAAAACGCTTGGTAATAACGTCAGGCGATAAAATATAGGAATCATACGTCCTGCTTTCCTACGCACAGGAGACCTATAAGAACTACAGTAGGACGAATCTTTAACATGCATCACAACCGTCTCGCCCATAAGTGGTGCGCAAGATGTATCCCACACTCCTTTTACCCACTCTCTTTCATTTCTTGACGCTGCTCGCCGGACTGCCGGTATGCACTTTGTTCAAACCTGTCCTGTTTCAGAACTCGTTCTCATGATGTTGTTTTGTGGTGTAGCAGTTCGTAAATGCGGACGCATCGTACGGGAGCCACCCTAGTCGCCATGGTCTTCTCCGCTCCCAGCAGCGCGATGTCGTTCATGATCTTCCTCGTGCAGTACCCACTGTGCAGACAACGAGCCTCCCCGGAAATTGGCAGTATTCCCGATGTTTGGCGTACGTATTATTTGCATTCCTCTGCACCTGTAACCGCTAGAATACCCTTTTTTATGATTTGCAGCGAGCCTAATCCCGCCCATGTCTTTCCGTATAAGATTGTCTTCCCTCAGAACAACTCTGCCCAAAACTGTCTTACACAATGTTCAACCTTTGGTTATCCCGCGGCGGGTATGGAATATGGCAATGAGTGCTGTGTGTAGTCAACTGCAGTGGAGCGTTTTCGACGTTGCTTATGGAAACATTTACTCACTAGGGTGCGGCGATGTCGCGGATATCTCTAACAACAAAGGAACGACCGCGGCAGAAACCCAGTGCAATATGACATGCTCGGGAGATTCCTCACATCTTTGCGGAGGTTTCTGGAGCCTGCAACTTTATCTTTGGAATGGTGCGCTGGACAACTGGCATACCCCTTCCAACATCGGCCGGTACGAGGTATGCACGACAATCCTTCTTCTCATATACGCACAGGTGCACTACAACTTCATATAGTACCTCGTTCCCGGTCTCATACCTCCGCTGCTTTCTGTGGTCGGTAAAAACGGCAAGGTGTCTTTCCTCGAGAAATACAAATCGTCTGAGTTTAAGAACTCTACTGGCGCATACGAACTTGACTTGAGTCTCGTCAACGATTTTGAGCATGCATGGCGCGAAATGCATGTCAAGACGGATGTGTTTTGCTCTTCCGCGACCGTGCTTCCGGACAAGGCCGCCCGCATCCTCAATGTTGGTGGGTTACTGCAAGACTCGACTTTGAGTATCCGTTTTTATACCCCTGATGGTTCGGCTGGCGTCAATGGCACCAATGACTGGGAGGAAGACGCAAAAAACCTCCAATTGCAGGTACGCTGTATCCACTCCTATAACACATGTAGGGTATCGGTGCTGAATGAGTCTGCCGTACAGGGTGGACGATGGTACTCGACCACACTTGTTATGCCCAATGGCAGTGTCCTTATTATGGGTGGCGAGGTAGTCGCAAACGGTGCGGCTGATCCAACAGTTGAGATCGTCCCTCGGATTCCCGGTGGTAGCACGAAAGTTTCCCTTGACTTTCTCGAGCGGACAAACCCGAACAATCTCTATCCATTCGTTCATATTCTCCCTAGCGGTCGCATATTTGTTGGTGAGTTGATGAGTTTGAAAGAACCGATTTCTGTTTCTCTAACTTCGTCACTCGTGAGCAGGGTATCACAATGAGGCACGTCTTCTTGACCCAGTATCATTCGCAACCGTCAAAGTCCTTCCCAACATCCCTGGTTCTGTCACCAGTGCCGGTGCCGGTCGCTCATACCCGAATGAAGCTTCGTCCGTACTCCTGCCCCAACATGCTCCCTACACGGACCAAATCAGTGTCCTGATCTGCGGTGGCTCCAACTTCGGTATTGCCCTGGATAATTGCGTATCCATACAACCTGATTCTGACAACCCAACGTGGGCTATCGAGCGAATGGTTCGTTCATTCCTACTCGATCTCATCAAAATCATGAAATTGACAACATGAGAGTAGCCCTCGAAACGCGTCATGCCTTGCATCGTGCCACTCCCAGATGGCACTGTCATGATCATGAATGGCGCGCAACAAGGTGTCGCGGGCTTTAACCTCGCAAGCGACCCGAATCTATCAGTGCTGTTATACGACCCTTCCCAATCTGTTGGCTCGCGTATCTCGATACTCAACAGCACGACGATCCCACGGATGTATCACTCTGAGGCAACGCTTCTCCCCGATGGCCGCGTGCTCGTCTCAGGTTCAGACCCTGAATCGCCGAATTTTAACGAGGAACTACGGATCGAAGTGTACATCCCACCATATCTTAACCAGGGATTGACCCAACCCACTGTGGCGGTGCCAAACACGGACTGGGCCTACGGTGGGCAGTACCAGATTAACGTGCATTTGTTCCAGGGCCAGACGATGCGTGTTTCGCTCGTTGCGGCGGTATCAAGCACGCACGGTAATGTCATGGGCTCACGCACCATCTTCCCTGCCTTTTCTTGCGCGGGTACCGTCTGCACCGTAACTGCGCCGCCT
>QLOU01004214.1:0-20211 GCA_003313715.1 Russula abietina | reverse complement strand
CAAAGGGGCCCGAGATTGATGCGGGGCATGTCTGGTTGTGGGTCGCGACCGCTTTGAGGGTGCAGAGCTTGCAGCTCTTTGAGCAGTAGAGGCGGTGGGCTGAAGATACGAAGGAGTTCTCGCTGAATGGAGGAATTGTACGTTACAGAAGAGGGAGATGTAATATGTGTATCACTCACCATTGAGAGCCATTCGGTAAGTGATCGCAGTGGTGCCACTGAGCCGCGGGAAGTCCGGCAGCGAGTTACCGCGCGGCCTGTAGATGCTCATTTGGGTCCCCACGTCGCCCTGCTGAACGAACCGACCAAGTCCCGAGCATGTTATTCTCTACACTCATCTTGAAGCCTCTGGCCTATTTCGGCCTCCCCGTTTACCTCCTTCATCGCTTCTCACAGACATCACCTCTAATCCGATATTACATTCGCAACATTCTGTATATATGCAGCGTCGGCTTTTGCTCTACTGTAGGTTTTTGCGCTGCGCTTCCCCTTACCCTCCTGGGTAGGCGATACGATGTCAACTACATCGTCGCCCGTACATTTTACGCCACATTCGGCGGACTATCTGGATTAAAAGTCGTAGTGGAAGGCGAGGAGCATCTCAAGACGCGTCCTTGTGTATTGGTGGGGAATCACCAGAGTATGCTCGATCTTCTTTACATCGGAAGGTGCGCCGGAATTCCCGGTTTATCCTTTCAATGTTCTGATCTCCTGGATAGCATACTTCCAAGGGGAATGCGGATGATGTCCAAACAGTCACTGAAGTATGTGCCGCTCCTCGGTCAATTCATGCAAGCCGCAGGCACCGTCTTCATAGATCGAGGCAATAATGCGGTCGCCGTGCGTTCTCTCCAGGCTGTCGGAGAAGAAATAAAGCGGTGTCACACTTCGATATGGGTCTTCCCAGAAGGAACACGTACCTCACGTCCGTATCACGATTTACGGCCATTCAAGAAGGGCGCTTTCCACCTCGCCATCCAGGCTGGCCTCCCACTTGTCCCCGTAGTTGCCGAGAATTACTGGAACCTCTACCACCAGGGTCATTCCGAGTATGGCACTTTCAAAGTCAGAGGTGTGACTGCGTGCCTTCACTTGCGCGTCTCGCCCTGCTGATAAATTTTAAATGAATGATCAGTGCTCCCACCCGTCCCAACGGAAGGTTTGACAGCAGCTGATGTTGGCGATCTCGCAGCCCGCATTCGCGAGCAGATGCTTCAAGTGTTACGCGAGATATCTGATCCAAACGCCCCTGCGCCTCCAGCCGTACCAGTTGAGTCCTTTTCAGCGTCGCGAAGGGAGAAGGACACCCCAGTTGAAGCACCCTCGATCGTAAAGGAAACCACCCCGGTTCCTTCCACCAGCACTGACGATATGTCAGTGCCACACCCCCGGGATGTTTCCGAGGAGAGGCCAGTGACGCCGTACTCAGAAATTACCTCAGAAGGGAGTATCCGACGAAGCGAGAACGATACTGAGGAAGAGGAGGGGATGGTTCTAGTTGGGCGACCTCGGTAGTTGCGGGGTAATAATGATACGGATCGATTAGAGTAGTTGGGATATCATCATATATCGAGGTCCTCACTCGTTGTTCTCTTGTGTCCTTTGATTTCCGGAGTTATAATACCACTCTTATTGCAGTAAGGTTTGGGGGCTGTATTATGTATTATCTAGGGTTCAGGCCAGCGTTCAGACGTCCGCGTTCCTTCTTGGTCTACATATACATTTTCCTCGGTCAGCGTTGATTATAGACAGATCAGCACGACAAGTTCGGTATCAAACTCGATGCCCAATTCGAGGATCAGGAGGATCAGTGCACCGTAATGGGTTTGTGGCAACTTTCTTGGCTTTGACAATTTATTTTTTTCTCATCAATATAAAATGGCACCACATTGCCACCGCGAACACCCCAAATCGGACTCTGGTCTCCACGTAAGTGTCCCTACACCCCCACTATCCAAGTTGTAGGTGTCCGTAGGTACTTGGATCCTTAGGCACGTCACGAGGTTCGGCGAGATTTTCCTTGGATATTGTTCTCCCCCGTATGACGCACCCCCTGACCGACTTGTGATAAACGTGCGGAACGGCATTTGGGGTGCAGCTATCGGCACGGGTCGGTGTTACGGTCCTTTTACGATGCATTATCCCCACACGTGTCGTTTTGTTTTCCGAACGATGTTAGCGCCCGCATCTGCGCTAGGATCTACCCTAAATATTGAAACCAGTCAAATGCAATTTGCGGCAATTGTTGCGATGGTGCTCATCTGACAGCATTGTATGTCCAAGAAAGGAACAATCTCTCGAAACACAGCATGCCATGGCACGACAACCTTAAACGCTTTTCTGTGATTATGAACGCAGGCCGATCTACGTGG
Source organism: Russula abietina (assembly GCA_003313715.1). Lineage (NCBI taxonomy): Eukaryota > Fungi > Basidiomycota > Agaricomycetes > Russulales > Russulaceae > Russula > Russula abietina. Next base: position 17,840 of record QLOU01004214.1, on the reverse strand, counting down.
TGGTAGATTACGCGTAATAACGAAAATTATAGTTTGAGATTTCGACCAATACGCCCGCGCCCGAAGAAGCCGGACCTGTCCCGATAAGGGCCACGGACTCCTGTTCTGTTCTGTGAAAATGTGCGATCCACTCATGTGTGTCATCTCATTGGCGGCCTGGGTCCTTACTGCTGTACACGTTCGTTTGAGGAGGCCATCCACGTTGGTGATGATGACACGTAAGTTCAATCTGCTTTCGCAACCACTGCCGTGTCGGGAACCTGACAAAGGGTCGTCAGGGATCTCCCGCCATATAAATTCATCGTCTCCTCTTGACCCACCTTTCATCACCTAACTGGCCCTTATCACCCTCCCCATTCACCCCACTACATCGGTGTAAAACAACATTACGCACGTTTTGTCTTGTCACAACATGTCGACTGAGACAATCTGTAGGGCGTTGCCAGGTGATTCTATTTTCCAACACCATGTCTCGACACGAGCTAATCCCATATCACCCAATGCCAGAGTGTTGGGGTCACCGCGGTGTAGGCTGTGGCTGCCTCCCCGACATCTTCCATCTCTCCTAAACGTTGTTCATACAGGCTTCTGCAGCATATCCAGAGAATACTCTAGCCAGTTTCCAAGCCGCTATCCGCGATGGCGCCGAGGGTATTGAGAGCGGTATTTCGTACCGTAGCTAAACCGTCCCTATTCCGTAACCGCTTCGGCAGACGTCCACGTCTCTTTGGACGGCGTCCTTGTGATGTTCCATGACCCAAGTAAGTGCTGATAACAAAACTCTTGTACGCTTGATCTGAGATCCCCGTCCTGGCAGGCTTGGAACGGACAACAGGTTCAAAAGGTAGGCCAATTGTTCAGAGACGAGGTATTTTCTTGATGACCGAGAATTCCCATTATACACAGGGTTAATTCGGGAGAGGAACTGGTACGGAACAAATGGTATTGCCAATCTCCGGACAATCAAGGAACCCAAACAAGCCATCCCAACATTTACAGAGACACTCGATCTGCTGATGAAGGTTCGTGCAGCAAACGGACATCCTCATTTCGTCCACTTGATAGTGTTACCCCATAAACAGCCAGAGAATCAGCATATCAAATTCAACATTGACGTAAAAGTGTTCAACGAGCCAGACCGGGTTTTCTCGCTGATGAACAAGATCATAACGTCGTATCCCGAATGGGAGACAATACTAACGCCGCGTATCATTCTCGGGCTTTGGCACCCACGCTTCGTAAAGGCAGCCAAGACACACGTTCCCTATTTCAAGCGATCGCACATCGGTTGTGCGCCAGACATTGCCCGAAAGTATTTCTGGAACGAGTGTGATGCATTCTCCATGTGGTTCCCTGGCCTTGCAACAACAGACGGTGAAAAGTGAGCCTTATCTATCAGCGGCATTGGTAGTGGCACCCTGATAGGATATGTTTCAGATTCCGACATGAGTGCAAGAAGGCTGGGAAACAGCTTATGGTATGGACGGTGAATAATCCAGCGGAGATGATGGAGGTGCGCGTAAAAGGTGGTAAACGTGCGTGAACTGAGCGCTGAGATGTTTGTGGATAGGCCGTGCGATGGGGGGTTGACGCCATCCTAACGGATGTGACGAAAACGTGGCTAGATATGAGAGCGGCGCTCAACGGTACGCGTGGCAGGGGTGAGATTTAACTGCGGGCTGATGGTCAATTTAGGCGACTATGACAACGTTTGCGCACAACACAAGCGCTCCTTCCTTTGGACTTGGCCGTTGTACTATTCGGTGGTGCAGTATGGCCACGTCCTCTTATACCGGCGGAGGATAGAGAAGGTGGTGGGCTCATTTGATATTGTTGAGGGCATGGATACCCGAGCCACGATGGTCCGTGTACGTGTCTGATGGTGATAGAGTAGATATATCGTGTGTCGTGGGAGAAGTACTTGATTAAACAAAGATTTGTGCCACCAAACCAAACTTGACCCGAACTCTCGCGCGGCTCGCTTGTCAGCTCCTTCTCAAGTCATGGACACCAAGTATTCCCTCACCAATCCGCAGCCAGCCTCTCCTCGTAATCGTTCTCATAGAAAACGCTTCTCTGTCACCCGACTCTCCACCGACTCTACAGCTACCCTCCCAGCGTATCTTCGCACTGAAATATCCCCTGACGACCAACCGCCAGATTATCCAGAGAGTGCTGACGAAGCCGACGCCGACACTGGCAATTCCGCTTCCGAAGACATCCTTCTTCCACTCGCCTCACCCCGACCTCGTCGGCTCCACGCACACCGGAGACGCCGCACCATCTCGCCAAGCGTGTCGTCCCCCACGGACCCTTACCTAGACTCTCTACTCGCCCGCAGCGTACATGCCCTCGAAATGTCCAATGCGCTCCTCCAAACCTCGATCAGCACGCAAACCTCACTTTCCGCGGTCCTAGCAGCGGACTCGCCCGTTGTCGAGAGCTCGTTGGAGGAAAGAGCGCGTCACCTGTCGTCACGAATCGGTGCCAACTCGACTGTACACGAGAACTGGTTGGACGACCTCGCTGTCATTTCGGAGCATCTTTCCGCTGGCACCACCGATGCAGAGCCTGATGCTCTTGGCCTGAGCCTGAGCCTTGGGCACGATGATCCGATAAGCATGAGTCTCCCAGTTGGGCCATCGCCTCTACAGCTACGAGCATGTTCCCATACTAGTCGTACTCGTTCGTCTTTGGATCTACGGAGTGAAGCGAGTGAGCCCCACCTGAGACTAACGAATTGGTCACGAAGTCGCCTTATTTCGCCTGCGCCACGAGCGATAACCCAATACGTCGAGTCGAACGCTGATCCTGACACGATTCATCTTCCATCTACGCTCGGCCTACGTTCAACGTCATCTGCACACTTGCCACCCACTTCACCTAACCCTTCTCCTACATGCCCAACTACCAAGCCACCAAGCACCGTATCTACCCTACTCTCCTCCTTCCTAATGCGCCGTCCATCGACGAGCTCCACTACCTCACATCCCTCGTCAACCTTTCGGTTTGCCCACCGTCCAACGCCTTCCACTGATACAACCACAAGTTGTTCACGTGTATCAACCACATTTTCCAGTCCCGCTCGATCGCGTGCAGGCAAGCGCGTAATGACGCCACCAACTATGCCATCCCTAGTGCTTCCTACGCGCCAACTAACTCCGCCAACTGAAAACCCTTCCCTTTCATCACTCTCATCCTCTTCTTCTTCTTCCAATCCTTCATCAGACCCCCATATAAACCCCGTTCGTAGCCTTCAGGCCTTACGCAAAATCCTAGACGACCAACCGAACACATCACCCATGTCGCGCGCACAATCCGACGTGTATACACCACGCCGTCCATCTTTCCTCCCTCGAACACCTTTACCCGCCCCAACCCTAGGGACCTCCACCGCCACCGCCAGCGTCTCGCGTCTATTCACTAAACCAGTACACATGCATTCTGGGTCATCCAGTCGAGAACCGCGCCCCTCTGCACTCAAGGGCGGTTGGCGCACTCCACAAAGTCCAGCATCATCTGACGGTTTTCTCGCTCCCGGTCGCAGCACAGGTCCTGGAGGCAGCTCAGGATCGAGTGCTCGTTCGACCCCAAAACGCATCTCCTTCGCCGACCTACCTGAACCGTACGCGAGCGAGCGGGGCGGAGGGGGCTCTGGGCGTGGGTTCGAGAAAAGAAGTACGAGAAGAGGAGGAAAGAAGCGGAGTGGGAATGCCAAGGGAAAGGGCAAGGGTAAAGGCAAATCTAGGGTTGGCGTTGCCGTGGAGGACGACAGTGACGAGAGCGACGATGAAGATGACTTTGAGAAGGGATGGTGGGCAAGACTGTTGCTGGGCTCTGGGCAAGTACGCGGTATGTCCATTGGCAAACCAGAAGACCGCCTCGAGGCACGCATGGCCAGGGGGCTTGGCAGCCGCGGGGGCTTCGGTGGTGGGATGGAGGACTGGGCCGTCTAGTCAACCGGCCCTGGATATCAATTACGTGTATTTTTTATATTGGAGGTGAGTTGGATCTCGACTTCCTTCCCCCCTCTATCAGAGCCCGTAACAAGCCTCGACTAATCGTACAGCGCTCCGCTCCTCATGGAGATGCATTTACGTCCGAATGGTCGTGCCATATAGCGCCCTTTATGAAATCTTTCCCCGATTTTGAATAATTATTTTTTGCCCCTTGGTCGGGATGGGTTTAGAAGGATGACCACCAGGTATTATTTCAATATCGTGATTTCGGGTGTATTATCATATTGCAGTATTCTGGGGATCAAACTCTCTATCGGATTGATTCCGTTATGTCGGAAAGCATCTTGTATATTTTACATTAAGCTAGTTTTGAATGTACTGATAGTGATAGACAACAGAGTGTGGAGTGCAGAAGATAGCGATAGTGTTATGAAAGTGAGCAAGAACGTGTTCATGATATCGATCGTAGTACGTAACAAGACAATGGGGGAAGCGGTGGGGAAGTAACGTAACACAACTTTACATGAGAGAGAGAGCATACCAAACTACGAAACCACCCATCGCCCCAGCCATGAACTGCGCAGGCAGCGTCGCCGGCATGCCCATGCCACGCCACGAGCTCTCCATCGCAGCCTTGCACACCTCATCCTCGATCTGATCGACCTTGGCACCCCAGTTCAAGTTCCCCAATCGAAAAACAAACTTCTCCGGGCTCCTCGCACGTTTCTGAAACCTGACGCCAAACTCGAACAGATTGACGTCGCGAGGCCCGATGAGCAGCCAATGTTCGTTGTCGATTAGCATCGTCTGCAGGTTCAGCTCTGCACCGAGCGCACCGAGCGCGGCGCTCGGTATGTCCGCCGTGGGCGTTTTGAGGAACATGACCAGCGGGCGCGTGGATGTCGTCAGCACGCGGTGCACATATCCCCAGGGCTCGCGCGCCGCCCAGTCTTCGTCTGCGTCCACCGCTGGCTCCGTTTGGTTCCGATCGGGCGCACTCAGCCTCGGCGTCGACGATTCTGACTTTGATCGATGACTACAGTCCGGGTCCGGGTCCGGGTCCGTCTCACTGTCTGTGATGGTGGCGTCGGGTAGGAGGGTACCAGGCATCGACGATCTGCGGCGAGGTCGAGGTCGAGGTGGTGCCACCGCATGTGACTGTTCGATCTCGGAAGGCCGGGACGCCGTTGGCGTTGGCGTTGGCGTGAGGGGATATTGGAAAGGTGCGTTGGCACGCGGTGTTTGCTGCGGACATGGTGTCTCAAGGCTCTCCGGTTGGTGAGAAGGATACGATTCAAGGGTTGAGGTGGAGGGCTGTCCCGTTGCTTGACCAGGTTGGGGTTGAATTTGTAGAGGAGGAAGTCGCCTTTCTTGATTCTGTGCCGCGGCGTAATGTTGTGCTAACACATCAAATTGAGGCAACTCGTTTCCCATAGACGAGGAATATATATTCCCGGAGCCGCTCGCGAGAGCATGCTGCTGCAAGGGCAACGTGGATCCTTGCGTAAATTCGGTCTGAGATGAACCGGGGAAAGTTGGAGCGAAGGCCGCGTGTGGGCATGTATGGTTCGATGAATAACATTCAGGGGTTGAGGATGACGACCAGTCCTGCACGGTAAAGTAATCCTCAGTACCAGACATTGAAGAATCTGTTTCGTTCTCATCAGCAACGCTGGAAGATGTGAATGGCGCAGTATGCCCCGCAGAATGTCCTATTCTCTCGAATTGCCCCACCCGGACGCGCATACCGCCAACCGCAGGAGTCACTACGCTTGGGTTCCACACAAATCCAAAAGGAGGGTTTGACGCTAGGTCCTTCATGGGCTCGCGAACTGTGACTGGAACCGGCAACTGTCCAGGATCGATTTCGGTAAAGGGACGGAATCCCTCGATAGGATCCATATCCTCGGCTGGAACCATGCGATCGAGGACGTAAGGTTGCAGGCTTTTGCGGGGGGAAGGATGCTGATGCTGCGCGGGAAATACTGATTCATTTTCGTATGGACAATCAGAAACCATCATATCTCCTTGCACGGATACACGGCGAGGGCGGGATTTTCGAATGGGAACATCAGCCGTTCTGAGTGACGATCGTCTTGCCTGTTGTGAATGAGCATACGGTTCCGCACGACTGCGCAGTCGGTTTTCCAGGCGGGAGGACCGTCTCAAGGGTACCACTGCGCTATCGGCGGACTGCCGCATTGGGGTTGAGCGCCGTAAGGGGGAGTAGTATTGCTGTGGTAGCTGCTTGTCGGGGGCAAGTAGAAGAGGATCTGGAGACTCGCTCCGAGGATGCACTGACGAGTCGGCATATTGCGAGAAGGTGTCTTGCGCAGTGGAAACATACCGACCTGGACAGACGATTGATACGCCGTCGGGGCTGAAGTGCGATCTCATAGGCTCATGACAGCGTTGGCAGAGGGTACCCGAGATGGAGGTACCCGCAGGACATCCGTATAAGCCATCTTCCCGAACGTGAATGTAATGAGCAAGGCCACAATCACTGCAGGCATCGGCCATGGAAAGGAACTACTAGAAGGAATGGAGGTGGTAACCAGTACGAGGAGAAAGGGAGAGGTACTGTAGGCCATTGATGTTAAGAGCAGGAAAGGACTTCCATTTATGGAACAACCTGTCATTTCCTTGACCCGAGAACAAAAACCATGACCTTATTGTCTGATGTCTGACAAGACACCCCTCAGCTCTGCATTTGAATTGTCTTTGGAGTCACAATAATGACTTTGATTCAAGCGGCTACAGTATCCTATCCAGCACTGGGTCTGAGATATCCAAAACAAAGTACGTTTAGTCATTGATATCATGATATAACCATTCCTATGATAGCGTTGCCTGCGTCACGAGCAAGCTCACATTGTCCCCCGCCACAACGAAAGCAGACGCAACGTCGCCACACATCTTCGAAACTTCCGTAGCGAAAGACGCGTTGTGTTCTGCACCTAATCGACGAAGTTCCTGCTTATGAGATTCAACTGCCATCCGTCTCGAGCGTCCCGTGACCACCAGGACCGGTTTCGACGTCTGTGAAGCTTCGCTTCTAGCTAATTCTAACATCCGATGCAAGGGATGAACAGCCGATTCGGTCCGGAAGGTGATCCGCGTCAGGGCCGCGCGAACCTCGGCACCAAATGATGAGTGTCGAGACGTGACTCGGTCCCACAAAATATTGTCAGCGGTATCTGATTCAAGGCGAACTTGTGTCCCCTGTTGGGAGTACACCGTGTTAGGGAACCCAGCGGCCTGCCATCATATCAGCGATCTGTAATGTGTGTTTTAACGAATGGCATACTCACTTCACCGCTAGGCCCGGGCTTTTCGCCGACCGATACAAAGGACTCCTTGCCATCGGATTCCAATCCATGCATCCGTACGACAGTTGCGCTGATTGCATCATGCAGACACAGCTGTATCACGAAGGACAGGGCGAGACGGTCATCCGGTCCGCCGGAAAAAGGGAGAAAAACATGAGGATATATAGTTGAACCAGAGTCAGTCGAGAGCCCACGATCGATGAACAAAGCCACGTCCGATGGGCTGTTCGCAAAAACTTTGCGAACGAATTGCGACCGAACGACGAACGAAGCGGCATCATCTGTCCCTGAAGCCTTGGAGAAGAGTGAGTCAAATGGACCATAAGGCAGCCCAAAGTGGTGGCCAGCCGGGACTTCCGGCGCATGTGGAGCAAGCGGCCAAGGAATAACAACCGCTTGTGAGCCAAACTCACGAGCGTGATTGGCGACGTAGGAGGAGAATTCATCATAATTGATAACCGAAAGAAAAGCTGAGACCGAGAAGCGATTAAGCCGTCCAAATGTCCGAAAAACAGACAGGGCAGGGTCGTTGCGGGTGAGTGTGTCAGCAGATTGGGACCTCAGTACAGCGGATGTACGTTCCGTTAATTCTATGAGTCGGAGGGCATCTACAGAAATAGTGCTCTTGTTGTGGGAATAAGAAATAGTTTCGGACTCGGCAGACTTCTCGCTAAGAGCCTTTTCGGCCACGTTCAACCTCGCGGAATTGGGTTGGAGAAGTTGCGTGAGAGTCATCGCAGAGGAAAGTTGATCCATGTCATCAAGTACAACGGCGAACTTGGATCGCATAAACTCACTGGAAGAGGTCGTTCCAGTACCCGGGGTCGGCGTTCTCTCCAAAGCCATGTTGCCGTGATCGCGATAGCGTGGAGGATAGAACCAGAGAGTGAGCGGTGTCGTGATAAATGTCAACAACAGGGCCATGAAGACAAACATTGAGAAGATCCGCTGGTCAAGGATCTTGGCCTGAAGACCGACATTAAGAACGATAAGCTCGACGAGACTGACGAAAGTTATGAGCACAAGTGTAGTGTACGTATTGGCAAGACCTACCCTTTGCAGGCCATGAGCGCGCCAACAGCACCAGACTCTCGATGATTGAAGCCGAAGGCCTTGGCAGACAAGGAGCATGGAATAAATTTGGCCAGAAAGGCAACAACGCAAACCAGTATTGTGTAACCCCAGGTTTTTCCAGTATTCAGGAGTCCAAGGTTGGTCCTGAGACCGGAAAGAAAGAAGTACTGTTCGAGAGAGGAGTAAGACTCCAAAGCGAGGACCGATAAGAAAAGACATCACCTGAGGTATGAGCAGAAGACCGATAAAGTCTTCCAACTTCTCAACGACAGAAATAGCGAGGCCGTTATCTTTGGGTATGATCAACCCGGCAAGGAAACCCCCTGACGAGAAACAGGTGACGTTGAGAATCACTAGGATAGAGATAACAACCAATAACTGACCGAAGATGGGATGGATGCCGATGATGTCCGTGAAAAATGCAGAGGTGAGAACAAGGACGAGAGTGACTGTCATCATGAATGCCGTGGGTTCTCCCTTTTCCAAACAGCCCGTTATTCGTGCAAACCACCTAAATGCCCATTTGACAGGGATAAGAAGGAAAAGCGTGTAGCCGGCACCGGTCAGTAGCACGTAGAACGCAGTAATGCCAGAGGAGGCATTGACCAAGGCAACGGTCAGAGCTAAAAGGATCCATCCCGTTACATCGTTGCCAATGCCGGCGGATAGGACAAGGACGCCGACAGTAGTATCCAAAAGCCTAGTTTCTGTGAGGATACGACATAAGACGGGAAACGCGGTGATGCCGACGGCGACGGCTACGAATAAGATGAAATAGCCATAATTGACGGACGACTCGACGAAATTATGATAGATTGGCACGGCTACAGCGGCGCCTAAACCGAGGGGGATGACGAGACCAGAAATGGAAATGGCAAGGGAGGCCTTGGCATTTCTTTTAGCGAGGCTGACATCCAACTCGATGGCGACGATAAAGAGGTAGAAGACGATACCGATAGTACTTGTGAGCGTGAGGAGATGGATAGAAGTCGCAGGGAAAATGGTCTTGGTAAAATTGGGAATACGTCCCATAACAGTCGGGCCGAGAAGAACACCACCAATAACCTCAGCTATGACTCTGGGTTGACGAATCCGACCCAGTATGAGCGAAAGTATTTGAGCGAAGGCGATGATAAGGACTGGAATATAGGAGTTGGAGCAGGAAAGGGGAGGAAGGGATTGAACTCACTCGACTGAATCACCCATAAGACGAAAGGATCATTAGCATTGTAGGTTGCGGGATTGAGACCAACGAAGACGCCGGCCTATGAAAGAATGAGAAGGAAAAAAACGCCAGGGTTTGAAAGAAAAGGTACCTGCTCAGGCGCAGCTCTGCGAGAGAGTACATCGATGACTTGCGTAGAGAAATGGCCCATGGTGACAGGACCAGGAAGAGCCAGCTTTCGAAAGCCAAGCCTCCCTTCTTTATCCTTTCCCTTCTGTGCCTGATGGCGCCCCCTCTTGCCGTAAAATAACCGCTCCGCCGAAAATAATAAATACCGATCAACCTCCTGAAAAAAATTAAAATTTCCCACTGAGATAAGGAGGTCACGGTTACGGTCCTGTGATCCAATCAATTTAAATCCCTCACAGGCTACCTCGTCCTCGGAGCACATACAGTAGAGTTATACAGTGGGGAATCACCTAGCTAAATCAGCAATATCCATCCAGGAAATGCCAATCATTTAATCTTATCGCCCATCACCGGAGCACGACTTCCGTTTACCAATTAAGGGCTGGTGAGGTGTCAATCCCATTCCCTTCACGAATCCGAACTGCAACCGCGACAGCCTACAGAGCCCCTGTTGTCAGACAAGTTTACGTACGGGCCAACGGGTTCTCGCTCACCACAGTGGACGCACTCTACCACAGTTCCAGCTCGCACCTGCGCTTTGGGAACGCGACAGATGCATGTCGAACCCTGGTAGTTCATGTCCTAATAAATTGATCTGAATGAATGGGAATGCAGCAAGGTAACCTGCCAACACTCGCCTTTGTCTGTATGCACCGAAGACAGCAAAGCTTCTCGTATCCAGTCTTCTTCCACTTTGCTATTAGACTTTGTGGTAATAACGTTTAGGAGAGCCCTGTTAGAATCACCGACTTGGACTTACTTCCCGTCGGCGTATTTTTCTTTCAGGAGCCAGTCATAAAGCTCCTTACTGATTGCTTCCCGCTTGTAGTAGAGCTCGTAGATGTACCTCGAACGAGCATGCGATATGCGCATTATAGGCCAGAGGGATTCAGACTTGCGCTTCCCTTCATGCGATTCATTTTCAGCATCGCGCATCTTTCTCCCATAGTCATCAAGGATCTTGAAAGGCGCGGTATTAGCGAGGGTTACATTGGAAGCAATAAATCATACCAACCGGTTCAATATCTTCGAATCCCTCGGGAGCTTTCTTTGTCCGAGTCGTCTTGATTTTTGGCATGATGACGAGTGGTGTGAAAGTGGCCACGTGCACCCAATGTTCGACTTCTGCAACGAGGCCAGGTTTGCCATAAAACCCTCTCCTTCCCTTCCACCGAACCAGCCCCACTTCAGAATCCTCCCAGACTCGTGCAACACCGCCTTCTCCACCTGGGCGTTTATCGCTCCCCAGACTTTTTACTATGGGCATCGTTGTCCTCGTCCTACGTTGCTACCTTGTCTTCCAGAACGTCTTCATCACCTTCAAAACCCTCAAATTACCGCCACCCTCGTCTCGAAACAATGGACAACCAAGCATTCGAGCTCTCACACAGAGAAAGCGCGATATGAAGGGTTGCATGGCCATCTGGATCGTTTGGGTGAGTCGTGTGACCTTCTGAACGATGGACAAAGTCACGAAGCTTTTTACCCCAGTGCTGCCTAGCGCTTTATGAATCAATGTTGGAGAAGATAGTTTGGATCTTTATTCCCTTCTATGACGAATTAAAGTCCATCACCCTCGTATTTCTCATTCTGTCTCGCGCCAGAGTTTGTACCGTTTTCTCGTTCCGCTTGAGTCTCCGTTGATTGACCCGACCAGAGTGCTGAGCCCATCTACCTTCACGTCATCCGACCCCTTGTCAAACCCTACGTATCAACCTTAGACGCAGTCCTCAAATTTGTTCACAACCTCGGCGACTTTATTCTCTTAATCCTTTCTCTTCCTTTCAATGCAGCCATCTCGTGGTGGTACGGACCATCAACTGATGAAGACCAGGCCGGTTTAACAGAGGCGGACTCGGAAAGCGTCAAGAGCTACGCAGATGAGCAACCTGCCCCATCTATGAACCGGCCGGATTACCAGAGACCCCCGACATCTAGGGAGGAGTTGCGGTCAAGAAGAGGCATACCAGGGGACGGCTACATTCCCTACCCACGTGGCGTTTCCCACCAAACACGAAATTCTTCGGACACGTTGCGTTCCCGATTTTACGCTCCTCCAGGTACATCATCACAAAAGCACGAGATCTGGCATCCTCCCCCCTCATCACTTGGGGACGAAGATCGAGCGGAATATCCTGAAAATGTCCCTTTAGTTGCAATGTCAGAGCCCCTGGTCCCTGCGATTGCTGTCGATGATTTGTCGACATACCCTCCGTTCCCTGCGGCGTACCCTCTGACACCCGTGCATCAACCACCCATCAGCATGCCGGAGCCTGTTCATCCTTCTCAATTCCCCATCATTCAAGGGGAGAGTACCGGGGGACCTGTCGCAAATAACGATCAGAACGACGGAGCTCAACAGGGTTTTGGGCGGTCGCTCCTGCCGCCGCGTGAGCCTCTGAACCCCGGCTCCGATGGTGACTTGAGCGACGAAACGAAATACCCTGGGGTTCAAATCTATGAGACACGTTATGTCACTTCAAGCGATGGCGATGAAGATATGGAGGACTACGAAACTGAGGAGGATTCATTCGATGTTACTTTCCAGACCCCCAAGCATCGACGTATCCTCCGAGCCGAGCCTATGGGCCGTGAAGTTTCAAATGCCTCAATTGTCACCGAAGCTACCGTAGCGTCTTCAGTGCCTAGTGAGATGACAGGTTTAACAACAGACCATCGCGGATCCTCATTGCGCACGACTACCGTCACGGCCTCACGCAGCTCCTCGTTAGGTAGCTCCAGCGCCACAGGAGTGAAGAGGCCCTTCCCCAACTACAAGACCAACTACAAGATTGGTGTCCGTCCCCGTATACGTATGGCAGACCACAGAAGTCCAAGAAAGGCGGGACCAGTGAGAGGTACAGGACGGCTCACCGCTCTGCCTCGACCCGCTTCTTACAGACCCCAACGTGAGGGCACAATTTCCGAGGACACATTGGACGATGAAGACCTTAGGGACCCGGATGCCCGGCAGGGAGGTGATGCTCTGCTAGCTCGGAAGAAACGACGAGTAGGTGGCACTCCAGGAACGAGACGAGTAGTGGCTTCCCAACCTGTGCGTGGCCCGCGGAACATACACCGATCTTTGGAAGGAAGGCCAGCCCAAGACAGCAGAAAGACTCATATAACTAGACCCCCGGTGGCGACGAAGACCTCATTGCGGAACGTTAATCCCCGCGCAACCAAAGGCGCGGTCGCGTCTTCTGGACCCGCTACCTCCACAAATAGCGCCCGTCCACCTGTAAAGAGAAGAGTTGGCGCCATTTCCCGACCGTGACATTTGAATAATTAGTTTTAGCCTGCTATCACATTAACCCCCTTCATTGCAGATGAATTCGGGGTATCTTAGACTTGCTCAGTATATCATGTAAACTATGGCAGTCCCGTTGCACATATCCATTCTCGATAGCATGAAATGCACACTTATCTCACTTGTATATCATGTCTGTTACAGTATATTAACCCAGTAAAGTGGTTTTACCGGTCATTTTTTCTCAGAAAACAGTGAGCGGAGCTCATTCCGTGGATGCCGCTCGCGGCCTTGTCCGTGTAGTGAAGTCGTTTAAAGAAGCCGAAAAGGTGAGTGATCTCGTCCTCGTTAAGCATTAAGATCTTCGCGCGCATATATCCTCACCGGATATCACCAAACAGGCCGCCAGGTCAGTCTCCACTACCAAGGGATTGTAGTGCATCAAGTCTCGTCGAATTATAGGAAACGGAGCAGGAGCCAATAAGTTACATGGGTTTCTACGTTGAACGACGAGTCTAGGCCGCCTTGTGGGTTTCTGGGTTTCTGGTTTCGAAGTTTCCGGATACTTTTCCGGATACTTGATTTCAACCAAAGGAAAGGACTTTTTGGGGCTGTACCATCGACCCAAGACCCTGACTGGTCATTGTCTGAGTCCTTCAAAAATTCATCAACCGTGCAGCCTCAGGGTTCGCAGAGGTGGTACAGACCCGGGCGATTGCTAGGTGGAGGTTACAAATCCCGGGATCTGGGAATGCGATCGAATTCCCATCATCTCCCATTCCGAATGCTATCTCGGTTCCATCATCGAGTGGCATGGAACTGTATATATAGTTTGGCCTAACAACGCGGTAAAAGTATTTCCACTATAAGTTATGTTAGGGTCAGCACTGGCACCGCATAACCTGATAGCTCTCACACTGGCGGCGGCGGCGCCCGCCACTGTCATTAACGAATCTGGCTTCAATCCCCCAGGCCAGATGCTTATCCATCGACTCATGGGCGTTGAGTTCCAAATCCAGGGCATTTCAGGACTGTTGATGAATGTCAGGATGTCCGCTGCCTTCACTTCACAAACATGTGAAGAGTCACAACAGGGGTCTTCAGTGGACCGGTGAAACAGGTGGCAAACGATTCTCTTGTCTATGGTAGCATTTTTACGGGAAACGGTGTAATCGAGCTCGCACGTGCGGCTCACCCATTAGTTTAGTTTCATTTTTTTTAAAAGGACTTGTAATTACATTTGGGCATCCCTTGCGCGTTTGCCCACAACCACTCCCTGCATCCCGTGAATTCCACTCGTTTTCCTCTCTCGCGCGCCCTTTTCTTCCAACACCGGGGGGATTTTCAGCTGAACTGAGTAGGGCTGGAGACGTTGTGATGATGCCGTGTATAGGGAGATAGGAGACAGGATAGTGTAATAGGAGCCATAAGATATATGGACTTATGGAGGCGGCAGTGAGAAATCGTGAAATCAGCTTCGTTCGCTTGCAATCGCAATAAAAGGACGCGCAGGCTTCTTCTCGAGACCTCTCTGGCCACCGGCATGGAAAACGCTCCGCAATCTTATGTCCTGGCGCTCCTGACGTTGATAGGAGATCAAGAAGCCAATGAGGAGAATCCGCCCCTCGGGTGGGACTGCCACTGGGAGACACAATCGTCCCTGTACAACTTGGCCGCTCACAGACTCCTGCGAGCTCTCGTTGAGCATCCGCCATCTCCAGAAGCAAACCAGGTGGTAGCTCACCAATTCATGGTGGAGCTTTTACAGTGTGAAAACTCGGCCGTAATAGATCTTGGTGATGCCACTCTATTTCATCTAATACATTTTATGTTGAATATTATGCGCAAGTCCACTCTCTGAACAGCGACCACTTCCGCGTTAGTCCGGCTAACTGGGCGGCAGCGGTGTACGAAGGCCTAAGTCAGAGCGGAAACATATTGCCTCTCACAAATCTGGCAGCATCCTACTTGAACAATCTTGTTGTCCCAAGTAGGGCCACAATGTAACATCTGTCGACTGTAGTGACTGAACATTTGCTTTTCTAGTCATAAATCCTGCTACTTCTACCCTTTCCCAGTCAGTCCTCTGGCAGCAGTCTGAAAGCCCCAATATTATGAACCAAGACAATAATTCATTATTGCAATTGGCAACACTTCATCATGATCAAGTGGCATTGAAGGAGCTTGCATGTATCAATCTACTGTCAAGTAACAATTATCCCATTTAATGTTATTTAGGTCCTTCACCGGGATGGCTCTCATTGCCTCATTACAGGGTTTCCTTTTCATACAGATAATGGGGAGCTGGGGATGATGGTACCAACTGCTTGTGCACAAATAATCCCCCTCTCTGTCTATGATAAGGTAGAGTCCTTCTTCCTGACAAGTTTCCATTTATTAATGTGTTATTTAGATGGCAGTGCATGCTGCAATTGAAATGTTTACTGGTGGTGAAGTGAGGGCAGCAGAAGTCCAGCACCTCATAAACCATCCTAGAAATGCCATAAATATGGAATACAGTGCCCATTCATCAATAGATGAGTGTTTGGCCTGGGGCATTGAAGCCAAACTAGTCAATAATAAGGTGAGGGTTATTAAACTATGCAGCATTGACCCTAACATAATTTCAATAGTGGAAATACTATTTTCGTGTTGTAAGGCCAGCCAAAATTTATAGGGCCATGCAACTCCTCCATGATGGAGATGAAATAAACTTTGGCAAGGGAGATGATGGGAACTTGATTCCATTTCCAGATCCTCGAATTTGCAACCTCCATCTTGCTATTGCCCATGTCTCTATGGCCTCAGGATTCACAGAGGTGATTGATAGGCTTATCAAGGATTGGGAAAGTGGAGCTGTTGATGATGAGCTCTGGCATCAACTAGAGTTTTGTTAGTAGAGGTGTTTAAGAGGGTTTGGGTAATGATTGATGATCAGCCAGCATCCTATCTTGCAGAGCACCAAAGGTCCATCCATGCCATGGATGCTATTTTGGCAGTATTTATATGTAGACCAGAGTATTATTAACTTGAGAGTGATTGTAACAAAGAACTGATGTATTGTACTCCAATGCACTCATGTGTCTCCAAAATGAAATATGTCATCCATAAGGTCAATGAGATTTTTAGCCTGGTCAATGGAGTGTCCTTTTCTGTAAATTCAGAGAGAGAATTGGTAGGAGAGAAGTTGGAAAGGGTGACAAGGTAGAGGTCCCACAAGAAAAACTACAGCCAAGAATAATTTCACCGAATGAAACCGAAAAAGCAGGTATGCAATTCCCTTTCACGAAATTGCTCTTTCTAGAAGCATCGAAAGTGCACGAATGGTGGAAAGTGGAGGAGATGACTTGGAGCAGTTCATTTGAAGATGCACCACAATTTGATCGCATTGACTTCCTCTTCGACGTCTTGAAGTCGTCGGATTCACTCGTGTTGGAATAAAGGCTAAGGGTCAGAACCAGTCGATGGCATGTGAAGTGAAATGTACTGGTGTAGACCCTCGGATAAAGCGGCCACCTTTAAGAATGTCTCGCTTGTCTCGACGGGTAAACCATCAGCGACTAGCTAGCGAATTGAACAATTAACTGACCGTCAAGCAGACCAGTATCGGGGTGATCCTCGCCCTCTCTGCCAATTGATTTGTCAAGTTCTGCTAGCGCAGTGTCCTGGACATTAAAGAAGTTCTCAAAAAGGTCTGCGACCTCTCCCGGTCGAACCTCGTCAAACGGTTCGGCTTCCCTGTCTAGATTCAAAGGTGACAGTGAAAAACCTAGTGCCAACCAAGATCCTTGTGACAACGTACCGTCATCCCCATCCTTCAGGTCTTCGATTTTTTTCCATTCATTCAAACATTGAGTCTCGCCTTTTCGAAGGTTGTCTTGATAAACTGAGATGATGTGTGAGGAGATGCAGAGTTGGAAGGAACAAATGGCACCCGTTGAACATGTGGGAGGAGAGAGGCCGTCTCTGATTCCATCCCGCTCTGGCGGATAGCTGGTCAAACTGCTCTAGAACAGCCTTTGAAAAGTTGGCCTTGATCCTGTGCCAGTCTCGGAGAGTGTCGATAGAGATGCGAGGTACTATGTCTTAGCGAGACTCCGCGTCGTCCATCGTGCATAGGAGTCGCCCATTTGCTCAATCGCCGAAGAAGGATACATACGAGAGCAAGTGTCAGCGGAGAATGTAAGAACATCCGTGACCATTGCTTCATACGAGCCGGAAGACAAGCCATGATTGCGACAAATGGCAAGGATCAATTCCATGCGAATGCAACGTCGTCCGACATGATAATGAGCGCCCTGGCACTGACTCTGTCATATCCGAAATGGACCGTGACCCTGCTGTGGCGCTACACTGGCCAGTAGGGAAGATTGCCGCACAAAACGAACATGAGTTTGTAAAAAAAGATAAAGAAGTGCTTAGCAGACGACGACGATACAACAGCATGTGCCCACATCATATCGGCAGTTCTTTCGATACTTGCTCCAACAGCCATAGTACTCATCTCCCGGACAGGTGCCAGTGGGCGTGGTGTCGTATGTTCGCACACTGTCTCCTTTATATCAATGAATTGGATCCGTTGAGAAGGGATAAAGGCTCATACCTGCCAACCACTCAACTACCTCTTCGTAGCCCTGATAAGCGTACGACGACAAAGACAGAAGGTGAAACAGCGATCCAACAGGAGGGACTGTGGTTGGGTGGCGGCGCATACCTTGACACCATTGAGGACATCTTTGAGTGAAGCGCTGGCGTGGCATCTTTGCTGCAGGAAGTGCCGGTGGTTGATTGCTTGCGTTAACAGTGTTGGAGTTGGTTTGGATTTGCCACCCAGCCACAGTTCGTTTTCTTTCACAAGTTCGCCTTCAATTCGT
>QLOU01004211.1:0-11844 GCA_003313715.1 Russula abietina | reverse complement strand
TTGAAGAGAGGATAGTGGGATCGTGGGCAATGGGGAGAGAGAAGAGTGACAGGCGTCACAAACGTGCAGTACAGCATATTTATACCTAATGGGCGCCATAGATATTCCCGTGAGACACATGACAACTGTTCAACGTGGCCTGAAATGGACACCAAAAAAAGGTTTCCTTAAGAGAAGCAGTGATGCGTAATGGCTCTGCTGGTCTGCTGGACCCAGATCCGAATTGGCGTGATAGAGTTTTGTCTTGATGTGGCGAGAAAAGTACAGCAATCCGTTGATTAGTATGCCCTGGGCGGCCTGAGCACTCTTCCCGCGCTGTGAAGACCAGTTAGATTAGCTGAGCACTCTTCATGGTAAAGCAACCGAAACTTAAGAGCGAGAGCTCAGACCCAGGCCAGCCTTAGGATTAGTGACTTGGTCGAAGTCCTAACACTATAATATAACATCCACGGTTTTGGATTCGCACGGCTTCGTCACAGGTGTCTTAGCTGTGCATTTGACCTTTTGGTGTTTCTGCTTTTGCACAGAGAAGACCAACAGCAGGGACAGGGTGTTACTGCACCAGTGCACCATAAATGAAAGTGTTTGTGAAATGTGAACTCGGCCGCAAACCGTTGGGTCGAGACTCGGCTTTTGCCGCACGGTCATGAAACTTCTTTACCCTCCGCTTTCCTTCACACTTTGCTTCAGCACTTATATACTTACTTTTTAAATCGTGACATGGTTGTCCACATCTCATAACTCATACCCTACCGCCAACCCATGTAGACAACAAGACGCCTACAACAACAATGAAGATCAACATGCCCCGACTATGCCGACGTGGAGATTCCCCACGCCGTTGGCGTCGCCCCGAGCCAATAGTTTTCTGTCTACACCTTGAGGGGGGCTATCTCTCCTGTCTCGGCAAGCAACCTCTGCCCCCTGCCCAAGGTTCAACCCTCCACCTACCCAACACAATAGTATTCGGTTCCAATCGGCCAGTGTCAGCAATGACTATCAACAGCGGATGTCCGTACCTTTCTCAGGAGAGGGCTAACCAACACCACGATCCGTTCGCATAGTCTGCATGCATGACTTCAACGCTGTTATACCGCCACAGGTACTGGTGGTGGCGCGCGCAGCGTCGGGAGTCGGCGGTGGATCGAATGACGGCGACGAGGGTAAGTAAAGTAGTGCCCTTATCACCCTTCTCCTTCCTTTACCTATCAGTTATTCCCCTCCTCTTTCTTCAGCTCCCGTGTATGGTTCCGTGCTGCGAAGGCGTCTGCACTTGGAGAATTCTGACCAACCCTTCTTGTTACTTCTCAGATAGCGGATGCCACTTGCGTGCCGCCATCGCAGTCCCTCCCTACTTCCAATCTCTAGGCCTGCACATCGGAGTCCTGTGTGACCCTCCTGGAAGACATGTGTCTACTTTCATCTATCCATTCCCCTACTAGTTCTTGCTCGTGTACCTCTTCAGACATATCTCGACTTCAATTTCATATACATCTTGATCGAGTGAATTTTGCTCGTACCAGGCCTTCTGCACTTTATGCGCTGTTATGTTTCCCGAATCGTGTTTATCCGTAATGTTGCAAATCTCCCGAATCAGGTGCACCTGGAGTTTCCTTGCCTCCTCAAAACTTGGGTGCGTTCACATACACCGCGTGTTCAGTCCTCGATCCGGATATTTGGTGTATTTTTTGCATGAGGTCCTCTACTCTTAGTATCCTCTTTCTCATTTATCCACCTCAGCTTTCGACTTTGTACATATCGCACTTCTACTTCTTCTAGCATATTCGCTCCAGGCCGTGCCGGGTTATGTGCGTTCCCTGACTACCCTCACGTAAATCTGGGATTCCGGGTACGGCCCTCCCGGCCGGCTCGCTCCGCGATGTGCTGCCTTCTGCGCCTAGGTTTTTTTGGCGGCCGTCGTGTTGCTGCTCTCATTCTTCAGTGCTGAGAATCACCTTACCTCTACACCGAACCCGATTAACACCGTTAAACCCATACTTACTGTTACGTGTACATGTGCTACATTACCTTGTATCCACCTCCTCACCCTCCCCCATTTGTCCTCTTCATGCTATGCTCGGCCCTTCTATCGGATATTGCTGATGACTAACCCTCACGTCTTGCAAAGCTCCTCTCTGCCCCTTTTTAACGCATTTATAACACGCATTTCTTTCAATGCCTGTCCCAGTACTTACCGAAGCCACATGAACTGAACTGTGTATAACTCGTGTTCATCCCCTCACCCATCTACCGATTCCGGGTCACTAGATGACATTCCTTCACTTCTATCCACACTTGGTCCTTCAAGTCTCCGCTTCCTACTAGGTCAACACTCTGTTGTCCAAGAGCACAGTACAATGCCAACCGAATCTGTCGCACTATCTTATGCCTCAAATTGCGCTCGTTTCGTGGCACCCGAAATCGATAAAGTGGAAGACTGGAAACGCATACCATCGCTATTAGCTCTACTCCCAGGTACGTCCTCTCTGCACGCCCAGAATGGGACTAATTTTTGGCATACAGAGATATGCAGCGCCGACACAACCAATGGCGTTCCATGTTTCTGTCGCAACGTGCTCCCTTCGCATCCTGGGTGATCGGCTGGTTCAATCTATTGGGGCTGGTTGCAGTGGCTACGGAATCAGGTTCGTTATTGCATTACCGGTTGCATGACCTCCAACTAATCCACATTTCTTCCAGCTTCGCCTGCGCCAATTTCATCTCCATTGCAGCTAACATCGGTACGAAGCACAAACTGAACTCGCACTAGACTATCGGAATCTACGCTGTCGTTCTTATTGCCCAAAGTACAATGAAACCTTCCTCTATTCAATCACTCGGGACCCAAAGAAAAACCCAATGAAGGCACTATTAACACCTTTGGCGGCGTGCCCATTTTCAAGTATCTGAATAGCGACTCTGTGCTGTGGCTTGCGCGCAGCGCTCGACACGGCTTCCCTCGCCATTACTATCCTGCGTCTCCGAAGTACCAGAGCGGCAAGTTCGCCTTCCCAACTTCATCGACGGTACCAGTGTCTATGAAGTCAGGTGATGTCGGGTGATCTCAACGGGCGGGCTCTGCATACGTCGCTTGTCATCGGGATTCTTCTGGCTCAGTACACACTCACAGGTCGGATCTATGCGTTGCCAAAGGATGTCCACTTGTAATTGATTTTCAAGATTTGATGCGAGCGCGCATATAACTGAAGAGACCCACAATACGGCCATATCTGGGCCAATTGGCATCATCACGGCAATCGGAGTGTTTCTCATCTTGAGCTTGTTCTTCTTGATTCAAGTTTATGAGACGACGGTTGCATTTCCGACGGGTCAGCCAGTGACGCAGATCTTCCTGGACATGGTCGGGAAGAAGGGCGTAAGTGTTCTGATGGTGATTATTGTAATGTCTCCTGAGAAGGGTGATGTGGACGAGGAGCTGACGATGGGTTATGGTAGGTAATTGTTATCAGGCGATGTTCCTTTGTGGGTAATGACAGGGCAGATGGGCCCTCCTCCGGCATCCTTGTCAATTTATGCTTACATTTGCGCTTTGCCATTGCACGCTATGTGGCACCCTTTCTGTGACATCCAATTTGCAGATCATGTACGCTTCTAGTTGTGATAGCATGACCCAATTTCTGCAATGTTGACCATCGATGGCATATTATTGGTGTTCCCTGTGTACCAGTTCATCCTTCCATCGTACCTTGCTCTCCCAAATTGGAAGCACTGAAGACTTTTTGTTTGCTTGGCATCGATTTTTTTCACCCTAGGCTGGCCTACTGTAGTCTTGGCAATGACATTCTCTGCTGCTACATTTACTATGCTACTATCAGGCTCTACATTTCCAGCTCTCCCGGTGACTCCCATGGTCTCAAGGCGTGATTGGAGCACAACACAATGTTGTGCACCTGTGGGAGCCCTGTACCTCCCAATTCCATCACTCCATCTTCTCATTAGATTTGGGTTTGAGTTTTCTGACAGTGTTCATCCTCTTTCTCCTTTCCCATTCCCATTGCTGCTTTTTGACATACCTAACCAAGTTCCTAACAACTGTTGCTATTCCCTGCATTAAAGTACAACTCTGCCTTGGTTCTTCAAAGGTTCCCTTTGAAGTAATGTAATTGAAAAAGAGTGTTTCATCTAAGCCTAAGCCATATCAGAATATAGTGTTGAAAACATCAATATCATATTAAATTCTGGTCTCTTACCTTCATAAGGATTAGCTAGGTTTCCTTGAATAAGCAACAGGAAAGCATGGCTTTAAAATGGTTCACTTGCCTGAAGTGGAGGCTGGCACCTGGCCATCTGTGGAGCTTGTTTTAAAGAAGGACCCAGAACCTGACCAGTTTCCCCAGACATTTGCACCTTGACCTTCAATAGTGAAGGTTAGTTTAGCTGTGCTTTGTTGAAGTGAATTGATTGCATAGGCCCAGTGCTTGGTTTTCAGAGTGCCAGTAATAAGTATCAGTTCTTTCCATTGAATGCCTTCTCTGTAGAATGTTATGTAAACATATGAACATGGATGAAATATGGAAATTATTAACTGTTCACAAACAGCTTCCAACCAACGTGCATGAGTCTGAATGTACTTTTGAAGATCACCTACATTCTTGAGAGCTTCTTTTTTGACTGGTGGGGAAGTAACTAAGACCACAGCATTTTGACAACCAAAGTTAAATGTCACAGCATTATTTGCTGTGGGAACCTGGTTGACGCTGAGCAACAAGTTGAGTCAAGAAATGCTGTGTGTTGAAGATCAACCAACATGTCAGGCATAATTGTGACCCCACCAGCAGTGCTTGAGCTGCAAATCGGATACTGCCCACAGAGTGAGAATTGGAATGGCAAACAATTGAAACAAACCAACAAGAACCTACACATATTGGCCCCAATCCAAAAAAAGATGCTTCATATGGTTCAAGAAGGATTTTCTTGGGACCCCCTGGACTCTTCGGAGGGTTTGCAATATTGTAGATTGTGTGAAAATAACCACAGGAGTCCACATAGCCAACATCTCCAAGCTCGACTTTGCCTGGTGAGAAGAGAGGAAAACCATGAATTAGATCCTGTAGGGCTTTCTCGTACGTGGCTTTCATGCTGGGGGCCATGATTGTAATGGGTGAGCAAGGAAAGAGGTCGTGAGTGGAGTGCGTCAGGGGCCTCGGGCTGCGTCATGGTGAACCGGAGCGGATGCACTTCGTCGGAGCGCCTGTCTGAGTCAGCTGTAATTTTCTCCTTTTCTCCGTTTCGTCCGTCAACCAACGTATCAACATTCCCTCTTTTCATCATCGTCTGTCGTCCGACTCCGAACGAATCGAAGACCTTTCCGCCTCCACAGCCACCCGTTCTGCACCCTTCTCCTCGACCCCCTTTTCAGCCTTTGGAGTGCGACGATCGGCAACGAACCCCTGCCTCCCGCCCAAGGTTCAAACCTCCACCTATCCAACACAATAGTATTCGGTTTCAATGGTGTATTGGCCAGTATCAGACATGACTGCATGACTATCAACAACGGATTTCCGTGCCTTTCTCAGGAGGGTGCAAACCAACACCACGATCCGTTCGCATAGTCAGCGTGCAGGACTTCAACGCCGTTATACTGCCACAGGTGCTGGTGGTGGCGCGCGCAGCGCCGGGAGTCGGGAGTGGATCGGATGGCGACGACGAGGGTAATCAGCAATGCCCGTATCACCTTCCTTCACTTATCACTTATTCCTCTCCTCCTCTTTCTTCAGCTCCCGTGTATGGCTCCGTGCTGCGAAGGTGTCTGCACTTGTAGGATTCTGACCAACCCTTCTTACTCCTCAGATACCGAATGCCCACTTGCGTGCCGCCATCGCAGTCTCTCCCTACATTTTTTTTGTTGATGGGTCAAAACTGATGATAAGTGGGTCGACTTTTTACAGAGGTAGAGATGGGCATCGATGTTGCGGAGTCAGCGGCGACACCAGAGAAACCGGAGTCCTTGAAGAGGTCAAGAAGAGCATGAGTTCTTGAACGGGCTCTTGAAACTATTCATCGTCGAGGGTCGAGAAAGGAAGACACATGACTCCGTGTCACAAGCGAGATTCGAAGCGTGCACAGGAAGGTGTTCTGCGATTTGGTCACCTCATACAAGATGAGCTGACCATTCTGATTCTTATGTGTGGCCTTACGGCTTTGAAGCATTGGGTTGAGTTTTGGTGTCCCGTGGTCCGAGTCCCCTGTCCAGGCTGTCCACTCTCGACAATTAATCGACTGTTATATCGACTGTTATAATGATTATGTGTCTCTTGCGGCAGTCTTGCCAGTTAGTTAGGCTATGATGCTGATCATGGGCGTCATGGTGCTTATCGGTTAGCCTGCCTATATGTGGTGGCTGCCTGTACCTTGTGACCGTGACGCGTGTCGCTCTTCTCCCCCACTAACGAGTACCCTCATCTCAATTCCTCACTTCCGTCTTATGTCTCGTAATCACTCTTCTTCCACATCTTCCAACTTTCAACTAATTTTCGACAATGCCCTAAAAGCATATGAGAAGCGCACAAAGATGGATCTCCTTGAACACCCACTCGCTGACCTGCTCCAGTCCTGCGATTCGCCTAGCAGGATTCTTACCGTGCTCCAGGCGCAAGTACAGGAGCTCAATGAGTCTCAGTGCGAAAGGCTAACGAAGTGGTTGGACCCAACTGTGGAGGTCCTTTATGCCTTATCTGGAACCCTCGGAGAAGGTGTCGGCCTCGTAAGCATCAGGACATGAACGTGTCGGAGTCCGCGCGCTCATATTTATTTGATAGCTTTTCCAACCTGCAAAAGTGATCTTTACCGGATTTGGCGTCCTTCTTTCAGTGCGTATCCTTATTACTGTAATACCTTTGTGCGCTCTGTCATAATACGAGCGCTCCTAGGCTGCTAAGGATGTCGGCGCGGACCAAAACGCTCTTATCGATAGGTTCATCTGCATAGAAGCTTTTTTAAGACGGCTCGAGAAGTACATTGAATTGATACCAAATCAAGAAATGATGGACACAGCCACGGAAATATTAGTCGAGGTCCTTAACATCCTTGCAATTGCTACAAAAGAAATTAAACAGGGCCGAACGAGTATGTGTTTACTGACTGTACAAAAAAGTTCCCGTTGACAGAACCATTTCCAGAAAAATATCTAAAGAAATTAATTGGAAGAACCGATATTGAGGACGCGCTGAAGAGGCTAGACAGGCTGACACAAGAGGAAGCTCGAATGGCTGCTGCGCAACTCCTGAAGATCACGAATACCATCGATAGCGAAGTCAGGGTCATTTCGGACAATGTTCTTGTCGTCGACGATCGCGTAAAGGATGTCAACGACAATGTGAAGGCAGTTAATGACAAATTAGTGGTGGCTATTGATGGTGCGCAATTAATCATCGAAAATGGTCCAACTCCTAACGCGCATGCAGGCTCGATCATCCTCACAAGGAATCAACTACGACAGGATCTCCGTAGATGGCTCTCGCCACAAGATCCATCTACGAATCACAATATCTCTTGCAATTCCCATCACACGGGAACGACGACCTGGTTTTTCGAAGGAAGTACGTATAAGGAATGGAAGTCAACCACAGATTCCGAGCCGCTACTCTGGATTCATGGGAAACGTGTGCCCATATCCCATTCTGCCGCCTGACGCCACCTAATAACATTCCCTATTTGTAGCTGGTTCCGGCAAGAGCATACTTTGGTCCGTAGAGCCTTCGCTATTTCTGTGAATGATGATTGAGTCGCTTGTCTTTCTCCAGTTCGACAATAATCGAAAATTTGAAGAGTATTTGCAATGCTGGTCAAGCTTCGCTGGCGTATTTTTACTTTGATTTCCGAGACGTCAACAAACAACACTGGCGTGACCTTGTCCCTTCCCTTCTTGCCCAACTTTGCACACAATCGAACTCCTGTTGCGACATTCTCTTACGTCTCTATTCCGGTCATGGCAACGGCACGCATCAACCTGATGATGACGCTCTGAAACGGTGCCTGGTAGATATGCTTACAGCCCGAGATCGCCATCCGGTCTATATAATAATAGACGCCCTCGATGAATGTCCCGACACTTCCGAGGTTCCATCACCGCGCAATCGGATACTTCAGCTGTTGAAAGGACTCGTTGACCTTCACCTTCCAAACGTTCGTATATGTGTTACCAGTCGCCCAGAATTCGACATACGAGATTTCCTTGGGCCTCTGGCGTCCCACCAAGTGTCCCTCCATGATCAAAGCGGTCAAAAACAAGACATTGCGGATTATGTTAGGTCCGTTGTCTACTCGGACCTGGAACCGTACATGCGGAGATGGAGGAAGGAAGATAAGGAATTTGTCATTGAGACACTTTCTGAACGAGCCGACGGAATGTAAGTCAATTATTTTACCTTTGTATTACCTGTGCTAATCGTCGGACAGGTTCCGTTGGATATTTTGTCAGTTAGAACTCCTACGTCAATGTCTTCCGCCAAGTGTCCGACCAACGCTTAGGGAATTGCCTGAAACGTTGGACATGACGTATGAGCGCATACTGAAGGAAATCAGGAAGCCGAATAAGCGCCTCGCTCAACGCGTATTGCAATGTCTGGTTGTCGCCGTCCGGCCTCTTCGTGTCGGGGAGCTTGCGGAAGTCCTCGCAGTCGACTTCGATGATACGGAAGGAATCCCGAGGACGAAACCGGATTGGCGATGGGAGGAACAAGAACTGGCTCTTCTGTCGGCGTGCTCAAGTCTGATTGTAATCGTCCAAGCCGGTGATTCGCGGGTCGTCCAGTTTTCGCATTTTTCCGTCAAGGAATTCTTGACCTCGTCTCGCCTCGCTACTGCAAGTGGAGAGGTCTCGGATTATTATATCAATCTGGAGCCCGCTCATACGATTCTGGCGCAAGCTTGCTTGGGCGTTTTACTACAAATACAAAATGTCGTTGAAGGGTCTACATCCGAGCCTGAGGACCATCCGCTGGCTCGATACGCTGCCGAGCACTGGACGACACATGGACAATTTGGGGAGGTGTCGTCACATCTACAAAAAGGGATGGAATATCTCTTTGACGCGGAAAAACCACACTTTATGGTGTGGCTCACGCTGTCCGATATAGACACCGGGCCCAATGTTGATGCAACCTTCTACTGGTTCGTACCATACTGGGGCAAATCCCCTGCGGCTCCCCTATACTACGCAGCACTCTGTGGATTCCACGATCTCGTAGAGCACCTCATTACCAAGCATTCGCAAGATGTAAATGCTGATGGGGGCTACTATGTGCGACCATTAGTGGCGGCTTTGGCAGGAGAACACTTCCGGACGGCAGATTTACTCCGTCATAACGGTGCAAGCCTAAATATCAAGGGCGACAACGCGAGAAGCCCGTTGCATTCGGCAGTCTATTCTGGAAACCTTGACGTGGTCCGGAAATTAATCGATTATGATCCCGCCGCCATCAACACTAGGACTGAGTACTGGACGACGCCGTTACTTTGGGCAGCAGAAGGTCGTAATTTCAAAGGCGGTTCTGTCCTTCGATTCCTGCTAGAGCATGGTGCGGATATAAATGTGCAGAATCAGAACGGCCGGACCCCGTTGCACATGGCCTCGAAGGATGATGGGGCGCTGGAGGTTGTGCGCCTGCTTCTCGAACACGGTGCTAATGTAGAGTTGACGAACACGTACGGCAAGACCGCATTGCAGGAGGCGGCTGGCAGAGGACATGACGAACTCGTTGAATTACTGCGAGAACATGGAGCTAAGTAAAAATACTTGGTACCTTCCGCATATATATACAGTTTCTCGTCGATAGGAATACCATCGTGCCAGTTCTTCTCGTTCACCGATTCTACGTAGTAATACATGAATGGCTAGCTACTCTACTCATCTACCATAACTTACTAACTTGCGATGGAAGTCATTGCGACTCGTAGACACCAGAACGTTCGCTTTCGGATTGAGTTAAGTGAGATTCACTGGGGAGTAGAGCTAGTAGCGATGATAT
Organism: Russula abietina; assembly: GCA_003313715.1. NCBI lineage: Eukaryota > Fungi > Basidiomycota > Agaricomycetes > Russulales > Russulaceae > Russula > Russula abietina. Next base: position 1,855 of record QLOU01004211.1, on the reverse strand, counting down.
GCGTTTCCTGGCATTGTACTGTGCTCTTGGAGCACGGAATGTTGGCCTAGTAGGAAGCGGAGACTTGGAGGTCCAAGTGTGAATAAAAGTGAAGGAAGGTCATCTAGTGACCCGAAATAGATGGGTGGGGGGATGAACACAAGTTATGCATAGTTCAGTTCATGTGGCTTTGGTAAGTACTGGGACAGACGCTACGGGCTCAGTCCTGCATACAAATGAAAGTGATGCGTGTTATAAATGCGTTAAAAAGGAGCAGAGAGGAGCTTTGCAGGACGTGAGGGTTGGTCATCAGCAATCTCCGACAGAAGGGCCGAGCATAGCATGAAGAGGACAAATGGGGGAAGGGTGGGGAGGTGGATAGAAAGTAACGTAGCACATGTGGTAACAGTAAGTATGGGTTTAACGGTGTTAGTCGGGTTCGGTGTAGAGGTAGGGTGATTCTCATCACTGAAGAATGAGAGCAGCAACACGATGCCAAAACCTAGGCGCAGAAGGCAGCACATCGCGGAGTGAGCCGGCCGGGAGGACCGCACCCGGAATCCCGGATTTAGGGAGGGACCGTCACCGCGATGGCGGCACGCAAGTGGCATCCGGTATCTGAGAAGTAACAAGAAGGGTTGGTCAGAATTCTCCAAGTGCAGACGCCTTCGCAGCACGGAACCATACACGGGAGCTGAAGAAAGAGGAGGGGAATAATTGATAAGTGAAGGAAGGAGAAGGGGTGATAGGGCATTACTTTACTTACTCTTACCCTCGTCGTCGTCATCCGATCCACCGCCGACTCCCGACGCTGCGCGCGCCACCACCGGTACCTGTGGCGGTATAACAGCGTTGAAGTCCTGCATGCCGACTATGCGAACGGATGGTGGTGTTAGTTAGCACTCTCCTGAGAAAGGTACGGACATCCGTTGAGTTGTTGATAGTCATTGCTGACACTAGCCGATTGGAACCGAATACTATTGTGTTGGGTAGGTGGATGGTTGAACCTTGGGCAGGGGGCAGAGGTTGCTTGCCGAGACAGGAGAGATAGCCCCCATCAAGGTGTAGACAGAAAGCTGTTGGCTCGGGGCGACGCCAGCGGCGTGGGGAATCTCCACGTCGGCATAGTCGGGGCATGTTGATCTTCATTGTTGTAGGCGTTTTGTTGTCTACACAGGTTGGCGGTAGGGTATGAGTTATGAAATGTAGACAACCATGTCATGAAAGTAAGTATATAAGTGCTGAAGCAAAGTGTGAGGGAAGGCGGAGGGTAATTTCGTGACCATGCGGCAAAAGCCGAGTCTCGACCCCACCGGTTTGCGGCCATTTTTCACTAGTTCACATTTCACAAACACTTTCAATTATGGTGCACTGGTGCAGTAACACCCTGCCCCTTCTGTTAGTCTTCTCCGTGAAAAAGCAGAAACACCAAAAGGTGAAATGCACAGCTAAGACACCTGTGGCGAAGCCGTGCGAATCCAAAACCGTCGATGTTATATTATAGTGTTAGGACTTCGACCAAGTCACTAATCCTAAGGCTGGCCTGGGTCTGAGCTCTCGCTCTTGAGTTCTGGTTGCTTTACCATGAAGAGTGCTCAGGCCGCCCAGGGCATACTAATCAACGGATTGCTGCACTTTTCTCGCCACATCAAGACAAAACTCTGTCACGCCAATTCGGATCTGGGTCCAGCAGACCAGCAGAGCCATCACGCCTCACTGCTTCTCTTAAGGAAACCTTTTTTCGGTGTCCATTTCAGGCCACGTTGGACAGTTGTCATGTGTCTCACGGAACTATCTATGGCGCCCATTAGGTATAAATATGCTGTACCTGCACGTTTGTGACGCCTGTCACTCTTCTCTCTCCCCATTGCCCACG